>NJDC01006142.1:238410-250423 GCA_002245475.1 Calephelis virginiensis
ACTGGGATAAAATTAAAAAACAACAACAATCACAATAAAAACTTTCAACGAAAATTTGTTTGAAATGATATACCTACTTAGTCAGGTTTTTTGAGATACGGTACATTTTCAAATTTGCAAATATAAATTTGTCACCTATACAAATATTAATAAATTAATACGTGATGCCAAAACTTTAGACCCCTTAACGAAGGAGCTTAAAATTTGGCACACTTATAGTTTATATGTAGGAGAAGTGTAGAACGCTAATATTTTTCAATAATAATGCTTATAAAGTACCTACTTTAAATCAATAAATAAAACAGTACCCAGACTACCATGCATTTGACACACACAAACAAATATATTGATGATAACGATAAAAGATCACAGATGGCGCACTAAAAAGTTTCGAAACAAAGTAGTTGGTCTTGAGAAATGAAGATGGCGTTCTTATCAACAAGATATTAAAATTTATTGTGGTCGAATTTCGACCAACGGGAGACCAAAAGTATTAATAAATAGCTTTGTTATTTTTTTGCTGATGAAGAAACGAAAAGATAATAATAGTGTCAGTATAGGCTAAGCTTTACTACTTTTACTCCGTTCGTTATATAAGCGTGTCCATGATCCAGTTATTTGTTTTGTTGTGATAAATATAAGGTACGGAACCTATAAACCTGTATTGCACTTTTGTTACTAGGGCATTTAGGTTAAGTACAGACAGAAAACAAATAGCTATCCCAATTTCCCTCGGACACCATTGAAAAAATAAAGTGAATCAATTTTTTTGACCGGAAGACGTGTCAGAGTTGGTTTTTTGCGACGTGACCGAGACTGACCCAATTTATTCTCCTTCCAAAATACGTGCAAAATAAACTGTTAGGGCTGTCACTTATACTTTTTTATGGGCTAAGACATCAAACAAGCATTCGGCCCTACTAAGGCCTATAGACACGATAGATGTATCTAATAGGAGCGTTGATATCTTGCGGCCGATGTGATGAGACAAATGTGCAAGTCGACTGGCTACTCTATCTCGTTTTCTTCTTCTTCGTCTTTTTTTATACAGCATTATAGTTATCATAATACGAACTACAAACACTAAATACTTTAATTTTGTGACACGTACTACTTTAACAATTATTTCTCAATTCTAACACGTGATACAACTCTCGAACATCAATACCTAAAGATTTTTAATGAAAATATAAAATATATAAAATAAAAGGCTTATTTTTGACCGTCGATCGAGTGGTCGGGGGCAGGCGTTTATATGATGAACATCTATGTATATGTTTGCTGTTTCGGGTCTGGGTGTTTATTCGATTTATTCTGGTATCTATTTAAGTATTTCTATGTATTAGTATCGTTGAGTAACACTTATACCACAAGCACATAATTTGCTTACTTTGGGGTTAGATTCAATTTGTGTAACTTATCCAGGAATATTCATTTTTTTTTACTTTATTTATTAAGGTTGGAGTAGCATTTTAAAACCACAAAAGTTAATACCAAATGCTACCATATGTCATTTTATATCTATGTCTAGTTATTTTTCATTTGTTTGTTTTTTGGGTGATAAAAAATGAATAAATAACAAGGTTTACAAAGTAAAATATTAATCGAAAATGAAGTTTGTGTTACATATAGGTAAAAGTTTATGAGAAATAAATCTATTCCAAAATTCTTATTTATTAGGCGCTACTAAACGTAGTGGTCAGTACCCAGACTACTGAGTCAATAAACGCCCTGAAATTATTTACAATTGAATTATTAGAACCTGAAATGATTAGAGCTTAAACATAAATGAAATTAGTAATTAAGTAATCATTACATCTTATGGACTATTTAGTGTATCAATAGTCATTTCTCTTATGTGTGGATTGAGATGGATTCATGTCCCATTTAGATCCTTTTCACTTAAGGATAATAAAAAGCACCGAAACAGGCTATTAATTCTCAAACCTCACGCTATTACACAGGGGGCGTTAAATGCCGTACCTATCTTACTTTAAAATGCGCATTATTATTATGAACCTTGATGGTGTAATCTCATTCATTGGAATTGGCTTTTTTTGCAGGTTTGACAGGCAGTTTTGCAGTTTGTGTTACATTCGTACATTAGTATTGTAAGAATTCCAGCAAATTTCCGATCAAAGTATTTTTATAACTAGTGACGTTGCATTTTTTTTACTCTTTCAATGCTATTTATAACTCGATTAATAAAATTCGATTTTGGTTTCTGTCAATGTTCTAGTAACCTATTTATTTTTTAAACCTCTTTAAGGTTCTTTACTGGTTTGATATGTAATATATGTAAAGATGTGACAACCCTACCGAGCCATGGAAACAACATAAACATCTGTAAATTAATATACCCAGCCCTCTCATGGCATCTGGTTAAAAAAATCGCTAAATAAGTTTGAATTTTGGAAACAAACCTATACTTGATGGCCAAAAACTTTTTTACGAGCTTTTAGGATAGAAAGACAGACTCAACCTCTACTTGGTGCTGCGTTCTGGTTCTGGGTAGATTGGCTGAAGGACTTGGCTCGGGTACGATTGAGTGCAACAATTGAATAGCGTATATTTGTTGTAAAAGTTTTGTAAATTAAGAAAACAATGTACGAATGACCCACTAACATTTATTATATATCAAAAAGGTTGTGTGTTTGAGAAAACAGCAATATTCATTTAAATAATATACACGTACTATGAAATATAACATTTAGAACACAACAGTTTTACAAAACTGTAACCAAACAAAACAGCCGAAGCATGAGTATGAGCAAGAGCGCGGCAAGCTTCCTCACTTCCCCGCTCACTTGAAAAAAGTCCTGCCCAACGAAACCTGTTACGTACTTCGGTGGCGTATTAAAGTTTACGCAAACTGTATACATTTTTAATTTATTATAAAGGGCGAAATTAAACGAAGATCAATAAATACAAGAACTTATAAGTTCTCATTGTGATATAATTTATATCATAGTATTTTAATGAGGATGTTTCATGGGCGGTCTTGGGATTTAAAACATAGTCCTGATTTTACACTTTAGCAACTCTTTACAAATCCTCAACTTTTATTAAGGTTTTTTTTTACATTTGGCAGTGGTGTACAATGTACAAGCTTGCGAATGCGTCATAGGGTTACTAAAATTTATTTATTAAACAAACAAGTTTAAAATACATTGAATTTATTACAGAGATTTATTACAATATCGCTGATAGACCATTAGTTCTAACTAACAATTTCGTAGAAATTGTAGTGAATGTGATGTAAGTACTAGGTATATGCCCTTAGTCTTTTTGACGTCTCACTTCCACGGTCTACTGAGGTCTATTTTTATAGAGCGTGACAGCCCTACCGGCACACGGAAACTGCTAAACAAAAATATTTAAATCTATCCGACCTTCTCTCCAGCAGACTAAAAAAAACTTGCCGAATATGGATTTCGAATATATTTGGATACTTATACCGAAATATACAGATCAGTTTCAAATACGCATAACAGTTTCAAAATGGAGCGTCGATAATGAATATAATAAAAGTAACCGTAGCCAAAAGTCCACTTTTTAAGTTTTAAAGTCACCTGCAAGACTCTAATTATTATCTGGAATAGTTTAAATGAAGTAAATCTGCAAAAAACTTCGATTTCAACACGTCGTCTACGTACAGAAAAACTAAGTATTTTCCTCAGTTTTTTGGGATTCCATCTTCAGATCTTGACTTGGTGGCAATAAAAAAAATCACAAACGGCACAGTTTAATTTAGAAGTATTTAAAGCGGAGTGAACTAGCGTTTTCTAGCTGAGAGTGCCTCCACCTTGACTCTACCTAAACTTTTCATCAGGCGGATTTCCAGTCATTACATCTTAAAAAGTAAGAAACTTTTTTTTGTGATAGTGGAAGGCAAACAAGCAGACGGATTTTCCTGATGGTCCGGATTCACGCCGCGTAGAGACACCAAATGTGGCAATGGTGCATTGCCAACCTCGAGCAAAAGTAAATTTACCGGCTACCTTACCCTCTAAACTGGAACACGTCAATGGCAAGCATTGGACTCTATGGTGGCAGAAATAAGTAAGGCGGTGGTACCAATCCAGGCCAGTCGCTGCGAAACTCTACGTTAGTGTTAGTGAAGGTTAGCCTATGCTCGCCTTTTAGCTGTCTGGTAGGAAAGTAGATAGTCTATTTTGCAAAGGAGCCTGGACCAACACGGGGATAAAATAAAAAAATAAAAAATATAGAAATCAGTCCTCCTTTTCTTGAAGTCGGTTTAAAATAAAAAGTATTGTAAAAACAGTACTAAGTCAACAATTATCATTTCGCCAGTATTTATTTTGTATACGTGGTTAATTGAGTATACTCGATCAATAACGAATGGATTATGAAATTTATTTCTTCTGAAGGTAGATCATGATTAAGAATTAGTTCCACATTATGTGAGTATTGTTTTTCTGTGGAGATAATTGGACACATAATTCTATGACCAACAAGTGGTTATTGAGTTACACTTGATAAAACATACTTCTGTTGTTTATTTATTTTACAGCTTACAGATTAGACTATAAAAAACCTTAAACTAATATAAGAACTATTTCAAACATTCAGCATTCAGTAAAAAAAATATTCTCACAAAATAGTGTAACGACGCATGAATTTTATTTATTTCTATAAGCAGACATACCTGCACACATTAATTGTATTGAAATAAATAAAAATAAAATAGGTCTGAAGGTTAACGAAGTTAATTGATGGGGATTAGGTTAAAATAAAAATGCTATATATCTCCCAAGTCCAGGAATTGAAGGGAAAATGAACAAATTGAGAGGCCATTACACACTGTTTAACATAATTCAGTAACGGATCCTTAGTCCAGGTGCGCACCGTCGGCAAACCAACCTCATCGAGTAGGCAATTTGGCATATCCCACGTAGAAGTAAAAAAGTCCAACTACTGGTTCAGTTGTTAGCTAAATCACAGAGGCGATGGTGAAAGGCGAAATACGTTTACACGATACGTATAAAAATACACAACATGTATATACTTACTTTTGCTCGAAGCCTAACATCCCGGCCTCAGGTTGGCAACGCACCATTACCACCTTTGGTGTCTCTAGGCGGCCTGAATTCTTACCATCAAGAAATTCGTCTGCTTATTTGCCTTCCAATATCATAAAATAATAATAATAATAATGCATTTACAATTTTTTTTTCTATCCTCTTGACAGGTAGACCTTATTGGAAATATATCTTCTCTCTAAACGTTAAAATAACACTTTTAACGTCAAACAATAACCCGATTACATCTATACTACAGTGTAAATATAAGTAGGCAGTGGTGAAACTGCCTACAAGCATTCGAAATCTCACGCACACGTAAACAGTCTCACCTATGATCGTTTTTATTTAAAAAAATGCCGGGACTGTATTGTGCTGTATACAGCTGCTTAAACAGCGTCATCAAAACCGAAGCTTTTTATTTATTTTTTTATGATATTGGAAGGCAAACAAGTGGACGGATTTCCTGATGGTAAGAAATTCACGCCGCCTAGAGACATCAATGGTGGTAATGGTGCGTTGCCAACTTGAGGCCGGGATGTTAGGCCTCGAGCAAAAGTAAGTTTACCGGTTACCTTACCCTTCGAACCGGAACACGTCATGACGTTATGGCGGTAGGAATAGGTAAGGCGGTGTTACCAATCCGGGCGAGTCGCTGCTAAACTCTACCACCTAGTCAGATGTCACGGTGCTAGTGACGGTGAGCCTATGCACGCCTTTTACGAGTTGCCTGGCAAGGAAGGCAGATGGTCTATTCTACAAAGGAGTCCGGACCAACACGGGGAAAACCTAATCAAAATCCGTTGCGTAGTTTTAAAGATTCAAGCATACAAAGGGACATAGGGACAGAGGAAGCGACTTTGTTTTATACGTATACGTACGAGCGTACGTATTTAATTTATTAAATAGGCTTAGTTTCTGTACTGTGCCATACTTATACTGTGTCTATACATTTGCTGGCGATTTTAAAATGCTTTTAAGCGCGCATTGTGTTCATAAATTAAACATTCGTGTGGTACTCACTTAATATGACAAACTTACAGTGTCCTCCTGTCTTACCCTTTCGATGAGTTTCTCAACACCAATTCATCATGACCCAAGTTGACCGCTATTTAGTCTTGACGAAAAATATTTTTCCTGTTACGTAATCGTAAATAAGCAATGGTCCTGTTAGTAAATAATAGTATGTAACAAAATCGCGGAAATAATATGCTCAATTTTCGGATGACCTTAGAAAATATAATCATAGAATTGGCGCAGATTATTTCCCATTAATAATTTTGCGGAGTAGCAGGGATATCACGACCCCGAACTTGTATCAGTTTAATGCAAGATGTTCATGGGCTGGTGAAATCTATAGGATCGGGATATAAGTAGGTACTTGATCATCTGCAATTCAAATAATATATTTAGATTTTTTGAAATGAAAACTTCTTTAGCGGCGTTGCGCACTTTTTTTGAAATGGGTAAAACTTCTCAACTCGCGTCAGGACACGTGACCTAAAATTTCGTTAGATGAAAATTGGTAAGACGGCGCAGGGCGTTTGCGCGAATGTTCGTGTTGTTATAGTTGTGTACGATAGCGCAATAAATGAATACGTATTGTATTCTACCACATAAATGATAGTACTTCCATACTGATAATTAAAGCAATTCGTGCAAAAATATTCTCTATCCATTCCAAAATATCAAAAATACACAACGTTAATATTCAAGTTTTCAATTCTGCTGGCACTCACGGAGTGCAACTCGTTTTTTTTTTATACAAGAGGAACCAAACGAGCAAGTGGGTCACCTGATGGAAAGTGATCACCACCGCCCACAGACATCTTCAACACCAGGAGTATCACAGATGCGTTGCCGACCTTTAAGGAATGAGTACGCTATTTTCCTGAAGGTTCCTTAATCATATTCGTTTGGGAATACCGCCCTCGGCAACTGTTTGCACAAAAGTTTTGTGCGGGGTAAGAAATGTCTTTGGAATCGGAGTCGCATCAAGATGGTGGGCATGACACTTTAAACTCTCACGAGATATCCGAAGGTGGATATCAGTTGCTGGAATTAAATCAAACAACTCATCAGAGGATTTCCCATGATAAATGCGTTAGAAAACACTGAGTGACCCAATATTTCTATGCAACGCCAAGGAATCAAGTAATTTCCCGATCATTGACAACTCGAGTTGCTCTACGTTGAATGCAGAGTTGAGAACAGTACTCCATATGTGGGTGAATTTGCGCTTTGTTGTTGTAAGCTTGGGTCGGCTTAATATTCTGTCTCACTTTCTCGAGCACGCGAAGTTGTTTAGATGCTATTTTAGCCTTCTTCTCAAGAAATGTCAACGCCTACTACACCAATTCAGGCTGTGACAGTTAGAAAAACTCTTTCAAATCAAGGAGATGCGACAAATGGAGTCTTTTTAGCCGAAAAAGTGCAAACTTGTGTCTTTATAGGGTTAAATTGTACTACATTCTGCTAGCCCCAAAACGAAATTGTCAACTTTAGACACAAGTTGGTTCCATCTCTCGATGACATGTTCCCGAGAAACATGAGGCCGGCCGACATATAAGGCTTTCACAGTAGTGTCGTCTGCATAGCAATGATTGTTACTAATTTGCAACACGTCATTGATATGTAGAAGAAACAGAATACTAGGAATCACACAGCCTTGGGGAACGCCATCATTGACGAGCTTGGACTCCGAGCACATACTGTCGACAATGACCTTGATGCTATGCTCCGTCAAAAGCTGGTGACCTATTTACATAATTTCTCAGGAAGGCCGTAAAAATGAAGCTTCGATAGAAGCGCCTTGTGCCACACGCGATGAATCGCTATGTCCAAACTGATAGCCAATACGTCTCCCTTGCTTTCAACTGCTTGCCCCCATCGGAGTAAACTAAAAAATACAATCACATGCATACATATCTTCACGCCAAGTCCCTTACGGGATAGGCAGAGAGTGTCGAGTGACAGACCTCACGATCCTGACAAACCTGTCTTGCTTCCTTCATATTTATTACCCTTTTCATACAAACACGCCGGTTTCGGAGACTCTTGACACCACCCTCAGATAATATTCGAGTGATATGATCGTGGAATATCAACATTGGTCTTCCCGGGTACCTACGTACATCCGTCCACATTCGCATTTTATATCTGCTTTGTCAATCTTTCATTTGTCATTCTTCCCACATGACCAAACCCTGCCCTTTTGCATTTTAGCTCTTTCAATCTCATTCTTTCTCGGATCTCACTGTTACGAATGCAGTCAGCGTGCGTTACACCGCATGTTTTCCGTAACGCTCTGATTTCGACCGCATTTATCATACTTTCATGCTTTTTCCGACATACTTAACTCTTGCTTTCATACAATAACGTGGAATAAGCACAAAATTGTGCTTACTGTGTGTGTAATTGTGTAAACTAAAAGATCACCAGTTGAACGACCACGACAAAACCGCATTGACGGTCATTTAACAGCTGGTGTTCCTCTAAGTACCTTAAGAGCTGGCAGTTTGTTACGGATTCCATAACTTTGGAAAACAAGTTTGGAAAACAAACTTTTTTTTTGGAAAACAAGGAAGTTATGGCTATGGGCCGATAATTGGACGGATCCGGACCTTTTTTAGGGATCGGGTGTACTAAAGTGGTCTTCCATGAACTCGGTACAATGCCTGAAAAATAGGAGAGCCGGAAGAGTCGCGTTAAAACCTGTGCCAGTTCGGGAGCACACACTTTGAGAACAATCGGAGGGATACCATTACAATACGGTTTGTTTTGTTTGAAAGCTGACATGATCGAGATGGTTCTTAGCTACATTACCTATAGGTTTTGCAAGCAGTTCTTGAATATGTCTAATTTTGGTATTGAAATACATGTATAACTTAGTTATAGATCTCTATATAAAAAGAAACATGAACTCAGAAGCGCATACTCTATACTAAATATTTTCAACACATCGGCCTAAAAAAAGGTTAAGCAATTCAAAGTTCAACAATCAATATTATATTCATGGAGTTCCAAGAAGAAATACCCGTTTTTCAGTTGTGTTGCTTTCTCTTATGTTACACTACAATGAAATTCAATAAAGAGCATCTTATTTACTTCTGATCCACGGGCCGTTACGTATTTTTGACCGACTTGAACAAAGGACGAGGTTCGAGTCCGAGTATTTTTTATGTAGGTATGTTATTCGACTTCCCCGTCACTTGTAAACCGATTTTTAAAATTCTTTTAGTATTTAAAAGAGAGTACTTCCGATGGGGCTCTTTGCCAGCATATTTGTGTCTGTTGACGGATTGCCAGGAAAATTGAGAAATATACTTAATTTTTCCCGTGTTTGCACGAGCCTTCAGTGTAGAAAAGACCATCTGACGTCCTGCCTGGCACCTTGTAAGAGGTGAGCAAACGCAAAACAACGTGGTGGAGTGCTATGTAGCAATTTCACCGGGTGGGGATCGACTGTCTTACCTATTCCTGCCGCTACAATGACAATGTCATGTTCCGATCTGGATTGTCGAAGTAGCCAGTAGATTTGCATAATAGGCCTCATAACCCAGCCACAGGACAGCGGCGAACCTATGGTGTCTTCTGCCGTTATCTTTTACGACCAGGGAAGCCGCGTTAGCTTTCTTTTGCCATAAAGATGTACTTAGACCTTAGAAGACATAACAGTGAAATCGAAGATCGCCGCCAACGCCTCATTATTCGAGTGCCTAGTATGCACGCCTCACTACACCGACCAACCGCGAGGCCCGGGTTCGATTCCCGACGGGGGCAGGCATTTGTGTGATGAACATTTAGATGTCTGCATTTCCGGGTCTGGGTGTCTATTAAGTTAGAATTACCAGAATTGCTATCTATTTAAGTATATGTATTAGTATCATTGACTAACATCCTTAACACAATCGTATAAATTGCTTACTTAGGGGTTAGATTCAATTTGTGTAACTCGTCCAGTAATATTTATTTTATTAGGTCTTCTAAGATCACGGCTCTTAAAGTATAATTCTACTGTATACTTCTGCGTTGCCAACCTGGGGGCCGGGATGTAAGACCTCGAGCAAAATTAAGTTTACTGGCTACCTTACCCTCTGAACCGGAACACGTCAACGGCAAGCACTGACGTTATGGCGGCAGAAATATGTAAGGCGGTGGTAGCAATCCGGGCGAGTTGTTACGAAACCCTACCACCTAGTAGGATGTTACGGTATTAGTGACGGCAAGCCTATGCTCGCCTTTTACGTGCTGCCTGGCAGAAAGGCAGATGGTCTATTGTACAAAGGAGCTCGGACCAACACGGGGGACAAATGATGGTCCAAGCTTCTCAGTCTAAACGCTGTAACTCCTAAGTTCTAACTTCACAAACTTAACACCTAACTCGAAATTGTTGGCTTGACCGTTTCGTCACTAGAAGTATGATATAACACCGCAGTAGAAAAATAATGATCAGTGAACATATTTTTAACTTACGCTCAAGTGAAGGTAGCGAGACGGCCAATATATTATTTTGACTAAAGTGTGAATTTGGGGAAACAGAGCTTAAAAAGTTCGAGCGTGTCATTGTTTTTATGTTAGAGGTCAGAAAACAAGTACACAGTTCCTGATTTTAGGATATAAAATTTAATAAACACTCAGATCTGGAAATTTAGAGATCTAAATGTTCCTCACATAAGTGCATGCCCCCGTCAAGAATCGAACCCGAGTTTCGCTGTAGGTAATGATTTTGGTTGGTTAGAAAGGTAATGATTTTTAGGTTATCCCATGTTCATTTTATCAAAATCTAAACAGCGGTTTTGTCTATTTTGACGACACATAAACTTAAAATAACACTGTAGTAGGGTGAACTCTGTTGACGATATTTACAAAAAAAAAATTGGTGTACGCGACTAAAAAAGGACATTAAAAATGTAATAAAATAAAACAAACTTCGAGTTGTACTCCGGGGGTGCCGGCAGAAGTGAAAACTTGAATATTAACGTTGTGAATTTTTGATGGTTTTCGAATGGTTAGATAATAATTTTGCACGAATTGCTTTAATAATCAGTATAAAAGTACTATCATTTATATGGTAGAATACAATATTCATTTATTGCGCTATCGTACACAAACATGACAACACGAACATTCGCGCAAGCGCCCTGCACCGTCTTACGAATGTTTGTCTTACGAATCAGGTCACGTTTCCTGACGCGAGTTTAGAAGTTTTTACCCATTCCAAAAAAAGTGCGCAACTAAAACTAAAGATAAAGATACCTAAAAAGACAAAAAATACTGTTTTAGTTTAACGTTCAGTACTTATTTGGTTGCATGTTTTTCTTTTAATTTTTAGATTATTTTTAGAAGCCATGTAAGTGTGTCCTCATATCAGCATTCGGAGTATGGAGATCCGGCCGATTTTCTGTAGTTAATGCATTATTCAGTATTTTGGAAGTAGAGGGAAAATGGCGAGAAATTTCCAGGAATATGGCGTAATATGAGTTCGTTTTCACGTGATTTGCCTGGATTTACGAAAATAATACGAAAATTTCTCCTCTCCTGTAATCTTGAACAAATTTTTCCTTCTTACTTCTCAGTCGACTGTATTAAGTGGCTAAGTGCGAGTCGTGATTGGCCTTAAAGAGTTATTTTTTAACAAAACATAGATAAGGGACATAATACATATACTAGGAGTAGTAAGTCATATTTCCCTGGATGACGCAAAACACCATACATCAACTATTTTCTACCAAAAAGCATCTTCACATCCATGTCTCCGAAGGGGTAGGCAGAGGCACAACCAGGGCACCCACGACTAGCCGAAGATACTAAATCCCACAATGTGATAGGTGGCAAGGCTATCGCCAACCGGGTACATTTCCAATCCCGAGCAACATTTTTTTTTTATCAGATAATTGGAAAAACCACAATTTGTTTTTGTTAACTTAATTTTGAAGCACCAACGGAATAAAGGGGTGTAATACGTTTGA
>NJDC01006144.1:0-28735 GCA_002245475.1 Calephelis virginiensis
GCTGTCACCATATTCAAAACGGTAAGACTAAAAACTCACGGTGCGGTTTTTACCCGCAGCGTCTGCGGTTATTTGCGGTTCCCGTGGCAGCGGTCGTTTGGCCGTTAATCGTGCGGGCGGCGATCTCCCCCCGCCTAGGCGGGTTGCGAACGTGCGCTCTGCGGTCGCTTGGCGGGTGATCATTTTATACTATTTGTACAGATTATTTAACCGCAACTGCCGGCCGCGCGATAATCAACCGCCAATTATGCGGACGATAATTTCAACCGCGGCGGCTGCGGGACCGCAAAAATTACCCGTCTCGTGAGTTTTTAAATAAAATCGCAAAACCGCGACCGCCGCGGGCGCGGGTAAAAAGCGCTCCCTGAGTTCTGTCTCGAAGATGTTAAAAAAAACTCGACGCAATATCGTAATAATAGCAGTTTTCCGCATCTTTGTTTTAAATTTCACCTAACTTGTTTAAGAGATATCAGAACAAGAAGAAATCTGTGTCCTTCTCCTGATCATAGAAATGCAGTGGGCAGAATTTCATCGCGATCGGTTACATTTAAAATTGACAAACTTTCATACAAACCTTAGCTCCCCATATAGGTGGAATATTCAAATATCCATCCTAAGTTTCTACTATTTCATGTTTTTATTGTTTTTGAGATTTCTTTGTAAATGGGTTAGTATGTATTTTTTCGCTTTTATATCTGAACTAATTTACCCGACAGACGGCCCTGTTGTTACTATATATATTGTTTTTTTCATATGAAACTTCTGACAATAGCTAGTAGTACCTACAACAAGAAAAAATAGCAAAATTGGTCCATCCGTTCAAGCGTAATGTGATGAGCAAGAGAAATAGAGTTTTCTTTTAAATATAAGAACATAGGATATAGATTAAAAACTTTAAAATATGACTGTTTTTTGTGACCGCCTCGCTGGTTGGGGGGTTAGGGTACACTTTAATGCGATGCTCAGGTACAATTTTCCACGCGGGGCAGGCATTTGTGTGCTTCTTGAACATTTATGGATAGCGCACATCTATGCGGGGCGGAACGTGTCGGTTCGAGGCGCATCGCATTGCAAAAGCACACTGAGGCGGACCGGGTTGCATCAAGTGCCAAAGAGTAGAGCAAAAAATAGAGTGGCAATTCGACTTTAAAACCGTCAAGTATGGTAAATAGTGCCTCTTATAGTTGTCATACAAAACTTTAGCGTTCAAGTGTCATTAGCACTCTATTCACATTATTGATCCTGATCTCTGATGACTGTAGGCCGCATCGGAGAATCTGGCACGTTAAAATCCTCGGCGATGCGGCTCGGCAAAGTGTGCTTCTCGCCTATGGCGAATGTATAAAGGCGATCTAGGCGGATTATTGCGCTGCGATGCGCCCCATAAGAAACATAATTTACTTACTTTGGGGTTAGATTAATTTTGTGAGAATGGTCCAGGGATATTTATTTATTTATAATTGTTTACAGGAAGGCGGTATTCGAGCTCTATACAGAGGCTTCGTACCCACCATGGTAGGCATGGTGCCGTACGCAGGGTTCAGTTTCTATTGCTTTGAGTCGCTCAAGTTCTTCTGCATGAAGTATCTACCTACCACACTGTGCAGAAAGTGTGACAGGAATACTGGTAATCATTATATATATTTATGTATGGTATAAGAAGAGTCTCCAAAATCGGCGTGTTTTAATGTGGATGAAGATGACAGGTCCCAAGGAATCGTTAAACTTGGTACTCGATACTGCCTATCATAGTCTAAGGGACTTGACTTACGGTCAATGTTTATTCACATTCACCTTACAAGAGGCACTTGTGACGAGTCTATATAATACTAAAACTACCACCGGATCGGAACGCGGCCACACAATGAGAAGATCCGGCAAGAAACTCAGCGGGCTGTCTTTTTTTCCTTATTCTATACAAATTACATATAATTACTAGTAAGAGATTGGTATGAGGAGCAATTAATCCCAAGCACTCTTATCAGACAGATATTCAGGAACGGTATAGTAACCTTTTTTTATACAATTTCACTTTGACCCATTTTTTAAATTTATTTAATGGTAGGTCTTTTATATATATCTCCAAAGATGGATGTCAAGCAATCTAGATAGCTGCGTATCCGCCGGCCTATCCTATACCTAATTGCCATATTTAGCCTGTCCACAGATATGTTATTGGCAAGCGATAACATAAAAATGGATCAAAATATCAATCTTGGACAGCAAGTTTTGGATTAGGATTGATTATTAATATTGGCCGTTATTAAAGATATATGATTGGTATATAATGAACGTCATTAAGTGGAAATCAGTGACATATAAGGCAATCAGTAAAAGGATTGCATAATTGAGTTTTCGCGGTGTCGAGAGGAGAAGACGCTTTTTTTCGTAGTTGTTGAATTTCGTGTGCAAATTTTTACACCGTGTTGTTTCGGGTTCCCTATGTGGATTAGATCATCTGCCTTTCTACCAGGGAGAGGAGCTCTTGAGAGGTGAGCATATGTTACATGTCTTATTACCAACAAGACCAAGGGTGGTAGGGATCCACCGCCTTGCCTATTGCCGTCGACAACGTCATATTGCGGTCTGCAGGACAGGGTAGACTTATACAATTGGCCTAACACTCCTACTAATGGCAAATCAGTACTCCTATGTCAAAATTAAAAATCATTTTGGTCAAAATAATGGATTATCATACTGAATTTCTACAAAACTTCGTAATTGACAACACATTAGTCCTTTCGAAAAAAAGTCATAACATCCGTACTTATAGCAAAATAATAATTGATAGAAGAAGGCGTTACTTTGTGGAATTCCATACTCATGTTCAAATAAAATTATTTAATTTGCAATGATATATTTATATAGTGATATATATTTACTGAGTTTGTGCTCGACCTTCGTGGAGTGCAGTCGAATTCTCCTGATGATGCTTCGATTGCGAAGCGAACGTACGTTGAGTTATTAGTAGTGTGTGTATTATTGGTACTAATAAAACAGTTTAGTTGTGTGTGTGTTGTGTGGAGCTGGATACGTTTGCGGTCTTTGGAGTCTGGTAAGTCCGATTCCTTCATAGCATACTGTCTTTCCTGTTTTGTCGCGCTGTATATGCATATACAGTTTTAGGCGGGAGTTGCAAATTAAATAATTTTATTTAAATTTAAATATAAGAATAATTAAGCGCAGTAAAAGTTCAAAAACCACCTCCAACTAGTTTATTAGGTACCACGTCGCGATATGATCATTTTTTTTTTGAAAGATAGCTAAGGATTCCGAAATATTTCCATATAAATCTTATCAAAGTTCTACTAGTGGTTTCTATTTATTGTTAATAACTCATACACTTTTTTAACTCATAAAAAATCACTAGTTGGATAGCTATAAAACTAATGTGAGACCACCTCGGAATCATGACATACCTTTTCAAAAATGAGTTATCAAAATGAGTACATAATTCACCAAAAAACATGCAGTCGAATTGAAAACCTCCTCTTTTTTGGAGTCTCTTACAAACAGTCCTGAAGTATTATTTTTAGTGCAGTAGCCTAGGGACTTGACCTTTAGGGACCCTACCATGAACGCTTTTAGCAGGATTTTTTCCATGTTGCTGAATGTCTACTTAAATAAGCAATGACGACAATTAACCCCCCAGCATGTGGTATATCCGCAGGCGGGCTGGTACTGACGGTCCCGGGCAAGCTGGCGTGCGGGGGGCTCGCGGGGGCAGTGGCGCAGTCCATCTCGTACCCGCTCGACGTCACCCGTCGCCGCATGCAGCTCGCCTGCATGGACCCGAAGACTGCTAAATTCGGGTGAGTACATTGGCTTCTGGGTAGCACTGGTGGAGTTTAGTGGTGGAAGGAAATCCTTTATTAACATTTCTATAAATTTTTAAAGAAAGAAAAAATTTCGCCCCAGACAGGACTTGAACCTTTATTAACATGTTTAAAATTTATAAAGTGTTCATTTTTTATAGGGATGTGACAACCCCATCGCCGATTGAATAATCTGTAATTTTGGTAGCTGGTTTCCTATTATTGCACTCAGTCAGATTAAGTGACCTACAATGACTCGTCCTGATTTATATCATATAATTACTTATTCCTATCGCTATCACGGGCGTGCTCGCCCTTGTCGTACTTCGATTTGGATGGTAGCATACACAAGAAATATAATGTCATAGGTTGGCAACGCAAAATTACTGTCCTCGGGCTATATCGTCCTACAGATGACGCGTATTCTTACTGTTTGGATCCCCGTCTGCTTGGTTACCTTCTATAAGAAATGTAAAAACCTTCATTTGTGGTTGTGCAAGTTCACCCCAATGTAGACTTTTAGTAGATTCTTACTAACTTTATGATACTTTACATTTCACTTCTGTGTTATTTTTTGAATATCCTACTTAGTCTAACTAGAGAAATATTGCTCCCTTTTTATTCATATTGGACAGTGTATTATATAGTTACTGAAAAATACTTTTTAAATATTGTTAAATGGTTTTTTGGGAAGTGAAGTTAAGTCAGGTGTGGTGATCTGAAATTCGTACAAGTTTTAGAGCAAAGGCAAGAAATGGGGGCGAGGTATTATCTGTATTAAAATCTATATCACATAACTTATATATTGTAAAAAATTGACGTTCAATGATTAAAAATTGAAAATTCTTGAAATTTCCATTTTTTAAAAGGTACTGTGTTAGTAAGATACAAATAGATGCCTACTTTACATACACATTACTTCACGCCACTCTCTTATTGCGGATTAGGCTGAGAATATTGTGAAACTAGTGTCTTGCCTTGCAGACCTGCCTAGCTTCCTCCACATTCCTTACTCTTTTCATAAAAACACGTCGGTTTCAGAAACTCTTGACACTTGACTTCCAATAAAACCCGAGCGATTTGATATCTCCCAAGGTATATAATCCCCGGGTACAGCCATCCTCAATCGCATTTTACATCTGTTTTGTCAATGTTTCATCTGCCATCCTTTCCACATGACCGAACCGAGTATGCCCTTTCTCATTTCTACATCAACACTTCTTTCAATCCCACTCTCTTTCTGATCTCAATGTTGCAAATGCAGTCAGCGAGCGTAAAATTAGACTTATATGTGGGTGTGTACGTTTGTATGTGTTAACGCATAATTAGTAATTCATGTTGAAAAAATACGTAATATACGAGCTAGATAATATTTTTGAAACAAAAACTGAATGTTAATTACACATAACAAAATAAATTTTAACATTTGAAGCATATGCTTATTAATTTAACACTGATTTTACGTTTAGCACTTTCTACCTTTTGCTATACGGTACCAAATTTCTGCTTAATGCTTATGTAAAGCACAAGTTTTTACCTCCTATAATATATTATTTAATCTCCAAGCTCATGCTATCTCAAAAAATACTTATCTTTCTGACC
Organism: Calephelis virginiensis; assembly: GCA_002245475.1. Lineage (NCBI taxonomy): Eukaryota > Metazoa > Arthropoda > Insecta > Lepidoptera > Riodinidae > Calephelis > Calephelis virginiensis. The sequence goes on from NJDC01006144.1 coordinate 5,418, forward strand.
AAAGATCATAGATAATTGATAGTTCTAAAATGTTCAAGACCCTTAAGAGATTGTTATAGACCCATAGAGACATAGAGTCGAAGAATTCTGATACAAAATAAGCTGTTATAATTTGAATATCTGCTTATTGAAATAAGGTAAACAGGGAGCAAAAATTATCATACTGTAATAAATTATATTGGGCGTAGATTTTAGGAATTGAGAATTAGCCCTTCCAGTAGTAGAGCGAACAGGAATTCAAAAAATAAGGCAAAATACCATAACGTTAGTAAAACGTTAGTAAAATATTCACCTTCTTATAAAGTTGCTTTATGATATTTTATCAGAAGATTGATACTTTATTATTTTTTTAATTACATACCTAATTTTATTATAGATACGATTGTTTTGATATTTGATAATTTGGATGAAACATTTCTTGTTGTGTCTTCTTAACATTGATTGCTGGAAGATTTTAATTAGCGATAAATCCGCCATTGGTATTTTTTGTGTGCAACGCTTGATAGTACAGTATTTATATGATGATTATGATAATAATATGACGAAATTATCGTAATCACAAATTATTTGTATTACGTTAATCTGTATGCCGCATTTCTAATTTTGGAACGCCGACGAAAAAATACTTTTAGCTCTTGTACGAACTTCAGACCAGCACAATTATTCGTAGTATAGAACATCTAAGCTAAAATGACGCACCCCACCGTGGTATTTACGCAGTATGCACTCAACACAAATATATACACTTCTATAATTGGACATTTAGTTACCTATTTCAAATTTCAACTATTTAATTAGTTGTTCAACTAGTTAAGAAGTTAACGAATCGCGAGATGAAGTTGCTCCATAAGATTTTTCTGAACGTATGGCTTATAACAATATTTGCCAGTTGACAGATCTGAACGCGTACTTAAATCAATTTTAGTCTCTGACAATTTGACACTAATTTTGAAATAGTGGGACGCGTCATTTCTTCCAAACGCCTAAGGAAAAATAGCCATTGACCTTTGAGTGCAATACAGGACTAATCAACATTTCGTGAATCGTTTAAAAAACGGAAATAATGGTTTTCATATGTACTATTCCTTTGAGTGCAATACAGGGCTAATCAACATTTCGTGAATCGTTTAAAAAACGGAAATAATGGTTTTCATATGTACTATTTTGAGGCTTGACTTCGCAGTACATGTAATCTAAGAGTAATGATAATATTGTAAGTAAGCTAACTAACCAATTATGTAAAAGGAATAAGCGCCTTGTGTCGCAACTCAAAACCTGAAAAAAAAAGTTTGACATCACTAAATGAACTCGACGCCACTCGGGGTGAGCGTTACCTGTTACCACGAACCGCATTTACTGCGTAAATCAAAACATTATATTTGTATGAAATACTGCGCTTTTGATTTCGTTCGGCACTAACGTATTACTTATGGTCAGTGACTATTTTTCGCTGTTCGTTTAGAACAACTGTAGACGATCTCTATAGTAATAGAATAAATGCATATCACTGACGTTTTCTAAACACTGTTAATAATGTAAAAGCACTAACTGTTGTATTTCCTATTGCATATGCACTGGTGATGGCAACACTAACAGAAAGTAAGTACTATTGAATTATGATGTATATTTATATTCACCTCTCAAACACATTAGTGGAATGTGTAAGTTTTGTGCGCTTTTTTCAATAATAATTTTATTGTAAGCATGCTAAATTTTTGAATACAATTTACTTAATAATTAAAAACTGACAGTGAGAAACTCACCAACACCATTACAGTCATGGTATATCTTTTTCGAATTGTTTTTTTTTTATTTTTGACTTTAATGTCCATTTTTCAGTTTAAATAAAATTTTAGAATCTTCGAACATCTGCGTTCCGCAGTCGCCATGTTTATATTTTTTATTGTCATTTTATGTGTTTTATGTTTAACATAGTAATACCCAAAATAGGTCATACGGCCTCACTCAGAGACATTAATAAACATTTAACCTATCATCAAGCCACAACTTTGTATATAAAATGTAGACTAAACGACTAATTAAAAGATAATTGAAGCCTCTGGGTACAGCTGTCAGTCAGTCGTTAGGTCGACAATTTCTATAAAAAAATGCAACTGAATTATGAATGTAACTGATGAATGATAGATTAAATCTAAATTGACGTCTCTGAGAGCGGCCGTTATTGTTGTATTCTTGTTTTATTTTGCTCATCAATAGTAACGCTTGCGCTGTTGATTGAAATGCATAAAAAGCCTACCTACACACATATGTATACATACAGCCATATTTCTAAGAACGAAGCTAATTTTCTTTTGACGTATTACCTTGTTATGTATGGAAGTCGGGATTTGGAGGCTAGTTCATAATTATTCATGTGCTATATAGAAATCAAGGTACTCTGTGGCTAGGGCACCGGAACCACGGTAATGTAATGTAACAGCATTGTAACTCGGTTCTGTTTTTGAATAAAATACCTACAGCCGTTTGGTGCGTCTAAACGCAATAGGGCTACGCGCCTTTAGGATTGTAAAACATCTTTCTCTTTGATTCTAATGTCATGATCATAAAATATTATATTTTTAAAACAAAAAAATAGTAAATAAAGGTTTGTCTTCATTTTTGTTGAATTAATATTCATTAAAAGCTATCCTAAATAACAAATTTCATTTAAAATTATCCTAAACAGCTCGATACAAGCACTAAAACAGCACAATAAAGTCATGATTTGTTCTCGGCCATATTAAGTTATTACTTGGATTTATTAAACCATAATATCAGCTTACCTATTGGTTACAAATTTAAAAAAAACACTTACTTCGACCTTCCGTCACTGCGGCGCAAACGCGAATAATTGTGTACCGAACTCAAGACGCTTAGACATAGATTTGTTTTCGCTCGTTTGTGTATGAAAATATTACACTGTTATATTACATTACCGTACATGAACTGAGCAGCTGGTAGCTATGCGCCTGCGCATTGAGCCCTGCATGATCGGTCGTACTTTGGTAACTAACTTTAAAGCTACACATTTATTCTATTTATATTGAAATTAAATTGTAAATACCACTTCGACTGACCAACCGTCGACTTCTCGATTTCCATTCTTCATAAAGACAGGAATTTGTATATTAGTAAAATTTGGTAATTTTTGAGGTAGAACAATTTATTAAATTTGCCAAAGATAATTCTTTGCATAAATAGGTAATACCAATTATTAATGTTCCAGTGACGGCATGGTGAAAACCCTAACATATATATACCGAGAGAACGGTGTAGTTAAGGGTTTGTACAGAGGAATGACCATAAACTACCTCCGCGCGATACCTATGGTGGCCACCTCCTTCTCCACGTACGAGCTCATGAAGCAACTCCTCAATCTGGATACGGGGATGAAGGTCTCATAGTCACAAACCCTCGTAAGATCTATATATCAAACATCGATGGTTGTTAGTCTTACTAAAACTCTAATGTTTATGCACCAAAAAAAAAAATAAACTGGCTGAATAGGGTTATCTGATGTTTTATATTTTTTTTATTGTTAGGCCTCATTCGCAAGAGCGGTAAAAAAACGTCGCGTTAAAAGTTGATGTCAAATCTACCGTACTTTTGGTATGGCGGTCTTAGCATAACGGTAAAAATTCAAACGCTCGATAAAAATAATTAGAGTTTTAAAAACGCTTACTTTTATAATATATTCAAATGTCAATGTCTAGTGAATGTCAGGCAAAGCCCAAAATGCTATCCATTGTGCGAATGAGATCTTGAAGCTTTGTAAAGGTAAACTTTCGATAAGGCAGCTTCGAGACCGCCACGTTAGAGTTCATGTAGTTGCAAACTTAGCAAATGTATGGTATGGAGTAGGCCATTCACGTCTATGACGCTTGTTTCGAAAGTCTACCTTAACCTTTAATAACTACTGCGTAGCTGGAACAGTGCTACTAAAAACGCAGTTTAGGATTAGAACATCTCTTCTAAACCAACCAACTGATGTATTTAATTGTTTTAAAAACAAATGCTTAAGTATACACATATTTTATATTAAAATGTTGTAGTGACATTATCACAACAGTTCATTATTTGAACGCCTGATCACTCAAAGATTTTAGTAAAATTCATACTTATCTATTATTTAATTATTGGGTTACAGTTTTTTTATGTGGCAACCTTCATCTTATTTTTGTAAGATAGTTTTTACTACAAGACTTGTTATTTCACAATAGGACAATGCATTTTATATATGCATTTTAATCAATAATAAATAAAATAAAATTTTAAGTGACCTTAAATAAAATAAATTTGATGATCGGTGCATTATGTACCTGATAATTGATAGTAAAATATTATTTATATTTTAGCACGACGTATGACAAGTGGCAACATTTATTTATTTATTAAACATCATTACGTTTGAACAAAGAAATATACGCTATCCCGTATCGTTAGGGTTCCTGCCCACGTTATATTTTATGTAGGACCAATATTGAGCAGCATAAGATAACCCGACCAAGGACGTATATGTTGCACTATTGCATCAAGTCAATTTTATTTATGCTACAAAAAAAACGGCCATCTATTATCGGACGTGAGTTGGAACCCTAACTATGGGCAAAATCAGTCTAGTTTTGTATTGTTCTTCGACTTGCAGAATAGCAAGATTACAGTTTTTAAAAATTTAATTACTGGAACAGATTGACCACTCAATAAATACTTATATAAATTATGTGTTAGTAAAAGTTCAACGAGCTGGAAAACTAGATGGCGCTATTACTAATTTTTATTGATTACGTGACGTGTTTAGTCAGATATTACTGATTTAAATTAACATTTTAATTAGGCACTATCTGAAATGTTTATTAAATTATTAAAATAAAACTACACAAATTCATAAAAAATGAAGGTAGAAGAAAATCCACAAAAATAAAAATGTTTAGCTACTAGATTGAAGGGTATAGTAGCCGGACTTGCAAAATATGCCTAACTTCCCGGTCACAGGACAGCAACGCACCTGTAACATCTATGGTGTCTAAAAGCCACTGTTATCTCTTACCATCAGGAGAGCCGTGTGCTTGTTCACTGACCTCTCACATAAAAAAAAAAATTAGTAACTACTTCTGTGATGTAACAGATATCATGCGTCATCTAATATCAGCTTGAAAATGTAGTAGTCCAGTACATGTAACATACGATGCGTGTAGAGCAGGACTAGTGCTCGAAGGTCTTCACTTAATTTGAAGTTGCGATAAAATTAACACTTAAGAGGAACTAGTTTCCTACGTCTTGTTCCTCCTAAGTTTATATTTATCGTATAAACTTCTGCGCTTTAGAATAACACAGCGCGAAGAAGCATATATCTTAAAGCCTGGTAAAATTTGTATACTGTGTCTCTTTTCATATCCTCTTCATAAGACTAAGTTTGAGTAACAATTAACGTGTTTACAAATACATATTTAAAAACAACTTTATTTTTAGATATGTCACATGCTTTTGTCACATACAATAATCATAATTACAAAAATGTCGTCCTGCCACACATAATAGTACTAGTGATGGGAATAACTAATATTCATTCGATAAATTCATTGGAAAACATGAAACCAATGGTTTTATGTGCGTATATATTATCAACGTAGGTAGTTAATTTAAAACTAAGGCGATAAAACGTTATTTAAAACAAAATTGTCTTCCGGTAACTTTTAAAGATATTATCGATTTATTAAAAAACCTAAATGTGTAAAAATAAGTATAATGCACACCCTTTTGGAATCAATATGAATTAGGTATAATGCCGTGTTAATAAAATTTAAATAGTCACTATTTTTCACGAAGTTCTCTATTGCTGTTTAAAATCTGTAAACATACTGCACATATTGCTCTTGCAAGAATCAGTTAGTTATATAACTGTCCGTCAGACGTTTTATCTGGTTATTGAAATTTCTCTATAAGGCATAATGTAAGGTAGATAAAAAATGACATCTAGTAAAAGTCCTTAGAATAATATTTATAGAACTTTATATTAAAGTTCTATTTTTCTACTTAATATAAACTACACAAACTTCTCTAGTCCCTAATTCTTACCTCCAAGACATTTTAGTACAGTAGACATTTAGGTATATTTTCTATAGTTTACCATAAATTCATCAATCACACAGTACAAATACTCGTCGACTCACTCACTTTATCTAATCTTAACTTTTAACTTTTAAAACTCATTTATACATATTTTTCATCAGTACAAGATCACTTGAGTGTATAACGGCCAATATTAATAACCTATCTAAAAATAAAGATAGGCCTTCTAGAGTTTTGTTGCTAAGATATTTTTGGAACGAAGTTCCTTACGGCAGGCTTGGAGGAGATAGGGATGTTGCTGCGCGGCCGAACTGAAAAAATGTGAAAAAACCGTAAGAAAAAGTGGATGGAATAAAACCGTTAAATGAGACGTGCGCAGGCGCGACAGTCGTATACACAAGCGAGTAGTGCATAACACCTTTCTCTTTCTCCCTCAATCCACCCCGCCAATGCACAGTATATACATTCATGAATTGTGTCGATTCTACATTAGCCAAAAGGACTTCGTTCCTACCTGGTGTCCCACGACACCATTATCATTTGTTAATGATTGAAAAATAATAGTAGTTACCTAGCAACTGATTTAAAATAGCACGATCTCTTGTCTTAGATAGGTTATTAACTTTGGCCGTAAGATAATGTTAGTAAAACTGCATCTTTGGATCTCGATGCATATTGAGCAGGGTATTACACTCGTTATTATATAATTTAAAAAATCTGTAAGACTGTTTACATGTATTATATTCCAATAATAGTTTCGATATTATTGTCCCACTTCACTGTTGTATAACGTCATAAAAACTTAATGGAACTGTTGTTTCGTGTTGTGACGTCATAACGACAGCAAAACGTTTTTTTTTTAATTCTAGACTCTTTAAAACGATACCACTTTAATATGTTAATAGCTACTTAGTTGAAGTTTTGGACAGAAATTGTGAATGTGAATTTTAGCCTAAGGTAGACTAAAAGTCAAATATACATATTTTTATGTACGTATAAATGTATCTGTAAAGATGGGTAAATATAATATGACTTATAAAAAGGTTGAAACGATACAGATGTGAAGTATAGTCATTATAAATGATGGGCTCTTATTGGTATGTTTATAATGGTGGAGGCTTATTATGTTAAGAATATGTTATTCTATGTATAACATTATGTTTAAGTTTTTGAGATGGCAGAACAGAGTATTATTAAAGAATAAATCTTGATATTAAGTAATCTGTTACAAATATTTATTATAATTATGTCTAGTGCGGGAAAGTCCTGCTGTTTGAAATACCTAATTTATATTTGATTTTGCTTAATTATAGTAGTGCACACAGCGCAAGTGAAATAAACCGAGGAGCATTCGTAAATATTTTTTACCTGGAATATTCAAATTGCCATTCCCTTTTTTATACACGATAGATCTTATTAGGTTTTGCGCGCTTTTCTTGTAAAATTAAGGAGAGCGCACACTTAGAGAAGTCCTTGGTACGTAATAACCTCTCTAGATCGCTTTCATACATCTACACTTATGAAATAAAATGTCCTGACTGGCTGATTCATCATCGCCGAACAAAAACTGTTTTGTTCACAGCTATGAAATTTGGTGGGTATGGTCGTTTTATTGAGTAGACACCCACTAAGGACCGAATTTTGGAAATTCTACCCTTACGAGGGTGAAATAGGGATTCAAAGTTTGTTTGGAAAACAGTTATTGTTTTGTTATTTTTGTAGTTATAAAGATGAAATTTATTTTTTGGGCTACTAATAAAAAATGAGTAGATACGTATTTAAGTGTCTCTGGAAAATGTACATATAAGGAAGTGAAATAGGGTTGAACATTTGTATAAAAGTCCTTATTAATGTGGTATACAAAGAAGTCTTTAGTTAAAATATTTTAAATTAATCAGTAAATATATAAACTGCCACGCGAGCAAAGCCGCAGGTAGCAGCTAGTTTTGTATAAAGCAACACACCAAACCAGGCCGCATCGCAGCGGCTTTTTGCTCTACTGTTTGGTACTGAGTAACAAAAATCTGTGGATGCGGCCCGACTCGCCTGAGTGCTTTGTACTACGATGCGCCCCGACCCGACACGCTCTGCCCGGCCAAATGTGTGCGCTATCCCTCAAACTCTTCAACGACAATTTAGGTCGCTCCATTTTTTACGTCTGTCATCGTTCTAGGCGTTTTTCGCTTACCGCACTACTCGTACTACTTAAACTATGATTTTGGAAGCTATTTACGCTGAATCGTAATTGAGGAGTGTGAAAGCTCTGTTATATTGTTATTTATGACCTGTCATCTGTGTAAGTCAATTAAACATAATATTAGATAAATATAAATATTTATTTTTCGAAATTCTTTTCTTTATCTTTTTATCTTTTCAGTGACAAAAAGACTAGATATCGGTGCTTGGAATATTGGCATTTATTGCTATGTATGTGGTTCCTTTGCAATAGTACCTAATTTCGCCAAAATAAATTATTCGACACTCCTTTGTATGGGAACTGTAATAACAAAATATTGTTGCAAATCAATATCACACAACTTCTTCCATAGCGTAAGTTTAACTGCGTAATATTCGAGTAATGGAGTAAGTATCTACACTTTACTTACAACGAGACAATTTGTTTTTTTAAATAGATTTTCCCCGATGAAAAATCACAACCAAAACGTCAACTCCGCCGCACCTCGTGGGGATGATTTGTAGGCTGACTCCTCACACAACGAAAACACACACACACATTAAAAAGAACGAAACCTTGTAAAATAAACAATTGATATTTCACAGGAATTCTCAAAAAGCAATGGCAGATTCCGCGTTACGTTTTCGAAAAATAAAATAAAAGTTACCTATTTTACTGTATTTTTGTAACGTTGAGTTTGATAAAGTGTAAGCTAATTACTTGAATTAGTATTAAAATATTTTTGTTTTAGTATTTTTTTATAATCGAGTGAAGTTGCAAGTATCGTCTTTTGAATCGTTAATTAACTAACGAACTTTTTCGCAGAGTAAAAAAAATAATATTTGATGGTTTGAAATTAAATAAAAATAGGTACTTAACAATATCCTGGCCTAAGGTCACAAACTGGATCTCAGCGATTGCGGGGCGGCGGCGAGAGCGGCGCGATCTAACACATAGATTCTTATTGAAGTGAACTGGATGTCAGTGGAGCGGGCAGCGGTACCCGAGCGACGAGCGACCGTCAAGCGGTCTCCCTGCGATTGAGTCAACGTAGTGCTGCTCCCCTTTGTATTTAATAATTGTCGATAAATTTGCGTACATCGCAGCATTTTACCGGAGGGAATAATTGGTGAAATTTTTGTTAGATCACCAATTTGGAGTACCAAACATTCGGATAATAAATAAAGATCAAAGAAAATAAAGATTATAATATGTGTAGGTAGGTTCTAAATTTGACTGTATAGTTCCTACAATAAAATATATTAATCAAGTCTCTCCACCCATTCCTGTATAATCGTGCAACTTGTTGGGGTATTGTAATAAACTATACGAATCAAAAGCACTCGGTTCAAAAGATGTTGCCGCCCGCGCCGTATCGACACCGTGCTCACATCAAACACAACACTTCGTCACGAGCAATCTGGGCGCTGACATAGAGTTCGCCGCGCCCGCCCCCGCCCCGCAAATCGCTGAGATCCAGTTTGATGCTGCCTTAAGGCTTAAAAATTAAAATAGTCATTAGATCTTCATACATTATAAAGGACCATTTAGGAATGGCGCTTCACGAGTAGTCCTTTAAAATAAAAAACATCAAAAATTACGTCTTGAAAATTTTGAGGTAACACCTAAAAATGGTCAAGCTCTTTTTAATCAGTTAAAAATAAAACGACATTTTATTATTAATATTATTTATTATCTAATACCTATCAACGGGCATAGTACAGAGATGAAATAATAATGTCGCTCCATTTGTCTGTTGATTTATTGCTGTAGAACGTAGGGCAATATAATAAATAATATATCAATATATTTGACGCAGTGTCCGTCCGCGAACAATTTTACCGACCTACTCTTCTCTTCATATAAAAGTTCTGCTTTACGTCTTCAATAATATACCTAGTTTGCCAAAGCCTTATAATTAGGGTTTCGTTTGAGCAAAACAACGTTATTAGTTATTTTACTCAAATAAATTGGTATTACTATACATTTTTTTGTATTTTTCGTGTTTTTGTTTTACCTAACTTACATAATACAACAATGAATAGTGTGGCCTATTAGCAGATGGTATTGGTGGGAATTGTATAAATTACACACGTTATCAATGTTTTGGGAAAGCGAAAGGCTTGGTTGACACTGATTACGAATTATAGTAGGAGAGCCAACTTTTTAAACCAGGGATTCTTAAACTTTTGATGACATTTTCAGAATTTTGCTAATGCCAAAACCATCAAAAACAAAATATAATCCTTATTTTGATAAATGAATAGTTGCAACACTGAACCATTGCAGTACGCAGGCGGTGTGCATAGTTGCGGCTTACTTTCACTAAATTCGTAATAGTTAACTAGTTGTGTAGAGTAGCTGCGACCCCTGGTGATCACATCATGGACCCCACTTTAGGAAACCCTGCTTTCGATTTGCGCAATAGGCTGACTACGAAATGCATTTGGTCTTAAGACGAAATAACGTACTAATAAGTGTAAGTGCTAGGAACAAAGAATATGGATCGGGGTCACAAGTGATGACAGCATTATTTTTACTAAGACTATGTCAACGCAAAAACCAACCTTGTCGAATGACGAGAGTAAATAATATCTGCATATTGTGAACACCTTAAAACTGTGGCGTTATACGATCCCAGGTCGAAAGACTGGACCTGACAAAAGCTATATAAAAATTCTTGTCGTAATGTCAATCCGCACTCCGAAACGTTGGGCGAATTTTAGGAGTTTAGCGCGTCAGCAAACAAACATAAGAATACCCACAAAGATTTAATTTTGACAACCCTATAAGCTGTTACAGTTATCTATTTGAAACATTCAAATAATCTTTGATACTATCAACTTTACGTTTTCACTTTCGTTACGAAAAATGATGCAAGGATTGTAATATTTTCCATCACAATCGGCTCTCCTACTAAAATAAAAATGTCTGCGTTTATATTCACGTAATCACGTGACGCGATACAGCCAATAAGCGGATTTCCCTTTTATTTTAATATTTTTTTTACAAAAATTAAGATTTAATATTGGGTAAGTAATCTAAACCAACAATACACAATGCTTTTATGTATTTACATTTATAGCTAACTAAAATGTATGACTATGGCATTATATCTTAATACATTCGATGCAACCTCGTTTTTTTTTACACAAATAACAATAGCAGCATTGCTATGAGACATTGAAGGATTTTTTTATTCATAAATGTTAAGCCCCATGTGAAAGATTACCGTCATCGAAAACGACATACGTAGTAGAAAAGGCAATATTATCTCCTTGTGAGAGTCGTCATAGTCCAAGTTTCGTTAACACGTCTCATGTGTATAACAAGCCCTGAGATGAGATAAACCTTAAATCGTCAACTGCGTCTGTCTCAGAAATTGATTGCAATCCCTTGGAAAAGTCCAGTGGTTGGAAATAGTTTATAGAGCCATTAAAAACATTTGTAGGAACATCTGTAATAATATAATGCCATAGAGTAAAAATAAAAAAAGCTTAAAGCTCCACACTTGTGAATCACTTTATTCCATGTTTAAACAGGTACTGTGGCACAAGAACAGGAGAATTTAAAATAAAATGCGTTAAAACAATCCAGTGGCAAAATATACAACGCCTGTCTTGACGTTTTGTATTTTCGATTTTCATATAAATGCATTTATTCCTCTAAACATTTAAGGTACTCCAAGTCTCGTGAAGCCAGTCCGTGTATATAAAATTAAATATCTAATTAAAAAAAACAATAAAACCGAAATCAAAAAATCTAAGTTAAAAAGACTTCACTGATTTTAATTTTTACAATGCGGTGCGAAGCACTCTAAATCACAGACATTGAAGTTTTTTTTTAATTCAAGTGATTTTTTTAATATGATTTCTTTTAAGTTTTGAAATTTATTTTTCAAATTCAGCATCGTAGAATTTAGAGAAACCCAACAGGCTTCGACGATGATTGCATAGTTTTTAACCATTATAATGGGGTTGTAGTATAAAAAAATCGGATCGAGCTTAAATGTCACAATTACATTGTTTAAAATCAATTCATAATTTGATAAAATATGGCCAATTCATATTTACGTGAATACGGGTTTTCGTGGTGTAAATAACCATTTATAACAAAATGCTAACATTTTTAATAGCATACTGAACGACTAAGTCTGTTGACAGCTTATTATTTCATTTTGTTGACAGTGACGTGCCTCCTTGTCTGTGGTTCAGACGCTCCTGCGAGTCGACGAGACCATTATGGTGGTATGTCCATCTACCCGCATGTGTCAATGAAATAAAACGACTGAATTAGCAAACGCCATTTAATGAGGTCTAAGTGTCTTTGATACATGAGTTAAATACATATTTCGGCCGCGCCCAATGAACATACCAACATACCGTGCCCACAAATTTACTCTACGTAGCGACATAACACTGGACATACAACGAATACATACTCTAATGCAAATATGTTTATATAGGTATGCTTTTAAAAAATATATATAAAAAACTATACAAAAAAATCTTACATTTAAAACACGTTCAGTGATATAATACAATTATAACATAATTGTATTACATTATATTTACTTTCAGACAAGGCGATTTCTGGCAACAAAATGTTCGATTAATTAAAAAAAATCTCATGGCGTTTAATCGATTACCTCAGTCACTTTAAAATTACTTGATATTTCATACACAGAGTTTTTCACTAGCACTTTCAAATATTTTTAGATTTACAAAAAGTTTACATCTTCATTAATGTGGTAGACAAAGTTGCACTATCAGTTTTCCGAGTTTTTTTCGCCCTGCCCAAACTTCCAGAGAAAACTTTTTTTAATTAGCTTTACCTAACTTTTTAAACAATTATATACCATTAATATATAACATAATATAGTTACAATCGAGAATTTTGCATAAATATGTATACATTTTTGTTCAGTCGTTCTGTTTACATATTTATGAAATGACTATAGCTCGTCATCGAAAGCAAATACTGACGTAATAAACTTAAAAACGTCCTCGACCAATTAAATCTCAGAATTTCTAATTTTCTGCTTTTTTTGGTTGAAAAAACTAGAAATTCTGCGATTTATTTGGGTAGCGGGTATTATTAGGTAGATGACGTCACTATTTTCTTGATACGAACGTCTAGACGCACATCAACTTGAAAACTATAAATTAGTACAATAATACCTCGGTTTATGAGATTTGAGACTGGATGAAGTTATAATAGTTTTAGTTTTTTATGGTTTAACTTTATTAGATAGTGTTCAACGAACACAATTTGTCTCTATTAGTTTAAAGCATGAGAATGACTTAAAACCAAGATATCATTGTTTATCATCAAATAAGCTTAGAATTGGCTGAGTTTTTTAATATAATGTATATAGTGAAATTTACGTTAATGCTATTACAAAACGTATAAAAGCCACATACGAATAACGAGCTGTTACGGATCTTGTGGAAAGGTTTGCCTCTTCGTTCGTTTAAATGATAATTTATAATAAAAACGTATACATGAGACTAACAATTTCATGTATGTGTCCGAAATATGTGGCAGTGAAAATATGGACTCTCATATCATAAATAATGCCTCCTTCCTGAAGAAATACATACACACTAAAGATGTGAGTTGTGTCATGCAACTTGAAGCTTTAATCTCTTACGTTACTTTCGCGGTTATCGCAGTCTCCGTAACAAATCCTCTGTATACATATTTCATTTGTAATACACGATATTCATAAAAATGTAGTCAGCCATTTCTAAAGCTAATTTGATGTTATGAATTTGTTTATATGAAACTCATTTGGACGTTACATAGCGACACCAATTCAGTCATTTGTCCAGTACATGTGCATGCCACCCAGGAATAAATTTGTTCAACATGTCTGGCAAGAATCTCGCGATTATTCCGTCTCACTATAAATACTCAAGCAGAATTCTTTTTAATAGAGATTTGATGAAAAATATGAAACTTCAAGTCATTAAAATGTACGATAAACAGCTTTAAAATTCATTTGTAATGTCGATGTAAGGTCAGGTGTACACGAACAACTGATTACAACCCGTTGTTCGACAATTCTGTCCTAGTTATTAGAAAAAAGCATACATCACATACTTGAATTATTTATGTTTAAATAAAATTTAATTAGGTATGTACATAAACAATTCAACTATAATATAGAAAACCAGTTAGAACGTATATAGCCAACCTTACACTTCCATATATTTTGTAGTAAATTGAAATATAAATTGTAAATTTAAGCGGTTTTTACTCGAAATCGGGCAGTATTTTTGGATATTCAGCATATCTAATTATCAAAGGCAAGTGTCAATATCTGTGTTAATAAAATATAACTTCCTAGTGTTATGACAGTACGAACATTACGCAAAATAAGTTAGAATTTGAAATAAAACATCATACAGCTTATTAACGATGTTATCGCAATAGCTACATTATCTGCCCCTGAATAAAGAATAGTATGTATCAAGCCTAAAGACTGCTCTTTAGACCAAAATTAATGACTAAAACTGTTTTATGAGAAAGTAAGTGATGTTTTCCTGTCAATTTTCCCAGTGTTAAACCGTCCTTGTGTCTAAACGAAAATATAAGACATAGTCGACTTGGTCTAGAAGGTATTTAGTTTGCGCTCACCAAAACATTTGGCAGTTAGTTATTCAGTACTAACATCTAAAAATCTGATCAACCGCAAACATTATAGGTGGAGTACAGCGAAAGAGAAATTTGCAAATCCAAAAGAAAAAACATAAAGAGAATATCCGTAACCAATTGTTTTTTTTTAAAGCGGCCGTTTCAGATACTTTGCTTTAAGTATATTCTCTTCTGTTTTGTAAAAATATTTAATTGTGGCCTTGTGTATATTTACTATCAGCATTTATCCACTTTTAATTTAGGACATTCCGATTAGGACAATATAGAACTACTGAATATTAAGCGAGTAATAACTGCAATTCCTTTAGGGGCTACCAAGGTTTTAGCAATTTTATAATTTTAGATTGGCAACGGGCACTTAGATATCTGTCAATGTCGATTGACGCGCAAAAATCATTCCTCCAATTGGCAGGATTCTCGAAATTACTATTTATACTTTATCCCCACCTGTTATTACCTAGTAATTCTAGTCTCCGGATGGTGGTAGCCAGAAACTCTGCCAATATTACATCATCATGTAATCTAAAACTGCGTCTGCAACATCCCATGTGGAACAAGTAGAAGAAATTCTGTTGTCATTTTGACAGGTGATCATTTGACAGGTGACGTTTACTAAGCTATAGTTAAGGTTAACAGATAGCGACGTCAAATTAACAATATCAACTAATTGAATCGCAGAACTATAAATTCTGCTAATCAAACGTTGCTAGATTAATGACATCATTATTTGCTAACAATTCGTTTACATTCAGGGTTTGCTCTAAGCGTCTGCACCAACGATACAAAAGAGGTTATATTTTATCAACACAGATCAAGTTTCGAATAAAACAATCATGCTTCTTAAAATTATGTATAATATTGTTTCGCGGTATTAAGTAGCAAAATTATTCACTATTCACACCATTTTATGTACAGTCGGAAATAAATTAATTAAAAACATTTCACGAATGTACATAAAAACGTCCTCATTAGCTATTATTTATATGTGAAAAACAAATAAAAGAATATTATGCATTATGTATTTTGAAATAATACAAAATTCACACTAAATTTCAACATCAATGAAATTTTACTGTTATAGATAAATATTTTTACACTGCTTGTGGAAAAATCAGGACGAACGTGATAAGTCTCGTCTTTTTTTTACTTTTTAAATGAAAAATCTATCAAAAAAGAATAAGTGACACATGGATTCTAAGCGTTCATTTGTTCTTAATGTTTAATGTAATTTGTGGACATTTTGTTGATTCTAATGACAAAATAGCAAATTCACTATACAGGTATATTTGATGACTATACGTTATTAACGTCAAAATGTCATTAGGCTTTGCACAGACGACCGATTGTATAATTAATCCGACCTGTTAAGAGAACTTTTTTTAATAAAATAAAAAAAGCTATCGATAATAATTTAAATTCATATAAAAAAAATATTACCTGATATTAAAAATGAAATTTGCAGCAATATGTATTAAAAGCAAAGCGATATCGAAAAGAGTGTGCGCCAAAACTATAGTTTAAATTATACTCAACGACTAGCGTCCGACAAAAATCGGTCATCCGTAATCGGCCTTATGTTACAAAGCAATAGATTCAATAAATCTGTATTTGTCATTGTCAATAAGAATTAACATAAACAACAGTTTATTCAGTCTATATATTTAATTAAATATGGCGGGTAGACAGAGAATATTTGACATGAATGTTTGACAGGTTACGGTACTTTTGTAAAAACGATACAAGATCTGAATGACAGTGAGAACGGAATACGCAGTACTTCCGGCGGGGCACACAGCCCGGCGCGGGGCGTGGGCGCGGCGCTGCGGGGCTGGGGATCGTCTCCGCTGGAACAATATTTAACTTAGTAAAAACAAATTAAAACTCGACACACTCACTCTTCACATACACCATAGCTTGTCAAATAATTACATTATTACACTAAGTCAAATCAGGTATGCTCTGTTTACTTTAACAAACGAGTACCAAGTTCATTTCAACCAATCAGAACGCGCCCTTACACTTTGACAATGAGCACAAAGCGTTCTGATTGGTGATGTAACTTTATAATTACGTGGACCAACAGCAACACAGAACAATTTTTTAGTACTCGTTTGTTAAAAAAATAGAGTATAGTAGATTTCTAAAACGATTCGTTCGGATTTGTAACAACTCTTTGTCACAAGTCAGACCTCAAAAATGTCATATTCGGGTTTGGAGGATAGTATTTTATGTAAACTTATCCTCCCAATCTGAGGTTAGTAAAGATCCATTAACATATTTGTTACTTATAGACGGTATGTATTTCTTACCAACAGCAAATCCATCAAATAGTCTTCAAAATCACACGGATTATTTAAGGGAAATTAAAGGTTATGATTGACATTGATGATGACGTGATAAAACAAACGAATCCTTATAAATTATCCATACAAATCATAAATACAATTTCTATATTTACTTTAAATCTGATTTCTAACAAAAATTGTTCCATTTGTTTTTTTTTTATTTCTTTATAGTTTGTATTATTTATTGCAATTATAATACGATTACATAATTTAATTATTTTAATAATTTTTTCCATGGCCAAGGAGCTACCAGAAACGCCTATCGTGGTCGACCAACTGTCGAAGGTCGGGTGGCCTGGGCTTTTTATTATATTTATTCCGATCTCTATTTCAATGTTTTGTGTACTAGTACCGTTGACTAACTACTTAAATATAATTTGCTTACGCAAATGGTGACGTCATCAAATCCTGACCAATTAAATCGCAGTAAATTTCTTTCTGTAGTCTACCGGTCTAGCGTCGGACTTGACTTCTTGAGGTCCAGGTTTCGATTCCCGGGTCGAGCAACTAAGAAAATTGGAAAATTCATATTTTCAATTTTCTAATAAAAATAACGTTGCCCGAGATTGGATATGTGCCCGGTTGGCGATAGGCTTGCCACCTATCACATTGTGGGACTTAGTGTATTCGGCTAGTCGTGGGTGCCCTGGTTGCGCCTCTGCCCACCCCTTTGAGTGTAAAGATTATTTTTTTTTAATTTGTAATGCTGCGATTTAGTTGCTATGTTGAATTCGCCACTATCTTCTTAACGTGAATGAACTATTAGAACTAAAGTATTTTGCAGGATATAGGTAGTACAATATACTCACATGCAGCCTACATGAAGTAGTCCGGCGTCCGCCTCGTGACATGCGGCTCACCGCGCCGCGGGGCCGGGTCGAACTGCAGGCTGTGGGGGGGAACGGGGGCGTTAGTGGGGAACGACACACATACAAACACGCGGACATCATAATAGAGGTCATAAACTTCGATATCCACAGAGCCTGAATATGGCTGTTTGCGATTATTATCGTAAACTGTCATCACTTTGCGCTGCTAATCATCCCAATATAACACTTTGAGGTTCTGGGCTCCTTTGAAGAACGAATTCAGCTTCTTAAAAGCTAATTCAAAACGGAGGTTTTGAGTCGGGGAACTAGACTAGCTTTGGGTAAATCTGTGCATTTCCCAACATTGTTGTATGGAAGCGAGAGTTAGGTACCTATGCCACAAAAACCATGTGTAACGCTCGCTGACAGCTTTCGTAACAATAAGATCCGAGAAAAAAGAGCGGAATTGAAAATCAACATATGTTGAACCAATCGTTATTATACCAAGCAGACGCTCTTCTCTTAACACCTTCAATTTGAAAACCGCCACTAGAGCCACCATTTTACATATTCCTGCCGCTTGCATCATTACTAGTTTTGGTTGTTAAATCAGTTTCAGAATGGAAAAGGGAGTTAGTTCGATTGACGACCCTCTCTAGTAAACGGTCGTCTGTCGCCCAGCATGCTAGCCTCTTTATCGTTTATTTCTTAGATCCGTCTAAACGCTCGTAATTCCTTTACTGACTTAGGCGCAGGACAAATACAAGAGGCGTCGGGCGAGGGCGAGGTGCGACACTTTGATTTTCATACAAAATGTATAGAAGAGGTGGGGCTCTTCATTTTGTATAAAAATCAAAGAAGTGTCGCACCTCGCCCGACGCCTCTTGTATTCTTGTCCTGCGCCTTATGTGGCAGGTCCATTTGTTTAAATTTTCTAAGTTCGAAATTTTATTTCGACGTTTCTCTACGGAATTATTCCCAGCGTATGTGCATGGCTTTAATATGAGGAAAATTGACTGCCTGCCTTTTTAAACCATCCAAAAAGAATGATCAAAAACAAAACTTTCCTATTAATATTATAAATGCGAAAGTTTGTCTGTTTGTTTGTTACTTCTTTACGCAAAAACTGATCAACCGATTTTTATAAAATTTTGGCACACACAGACACACATTAGATTAACACATATGATTATCCCAAAAAATGTTCCTGGTGGGGTACCCGCCCGCGTGTAACAGCTACTAAGTAATAAAATAATATTTTTTACCCTCGGTCTCATAACCAAGTACATAACCGTCAAATCGTCGAGTAGCGATCATTATTTTAACGTCGCAAAGAGCAACATTTAAAATTTGCTTAAATGCGTTACTTATATACGACGCACTTACTTATTTTTCAGTGATGTTAATTTTAACATAACGTCTTACGCTTCAATTTGACTTGAGTTTTGAAGGAAATTGACTTATGTACATTAGTGCTATTGATTACTCTGAGCCAGTCCTTTTTTATTTAAAAAAAAAACATATATCATAAATTTATTTCCATACTTACAATGAATACTTAAGCGCATCATCCAATTCCATAATGGCGGCTTGATTACCACATCTGTAAAATAAATAAACAGTATAAAATAAATATATCGGGAAGTCTAGACAGAAGTATAGTTGATGTACTCTGTGGTCATAAGTACATTTGGCGCATAAGCTTTAATTGCCGCGTGACATCTTTCTTATTGTTTCGCTTCTAGCTACAACGTCTATACGAACTTTTGCACTTATGATACTTAAAAAAACAACTTGTTTGCGTCTCGTAAAGTAAACCGCTGTAGAGTACGGAGGTTGTAATTAGAATGGCCGTAGTTTGATGACGACGTATATGATGAATATTTGGATTAAATTATGATCTAGGGTCCTTAGATTAAGGTGTGGGTCTTCCGGGGCTATTCATTTTTTGATTGGCATTCACGTTGTAGGGCGTATCGGAGAACTCCACTTCTTTCCCTTTCGAAAGTTTTATTTGTATATCATAATGTTCTTAGTAGTAAATTTCGTAGTTTATGTTAGAATTTCATAATATTCTTACAACAATGTTAACCATGATTTGTTCGCAAATAAAGGCGTAAACATTGCAGATGTTTGTATGGTATGTTAGTAGATTTGTCCATTACTATTGTATCGCCTTGGTGAGGTTTTATGTCATTGATTTCATATTTTTGAATTGTTACAGCCTGTGTACTCTACTACAGCATAGAGCTGTGGTTCCCAAAGTTGTTTGGGCTACGACCTACCTTAAAAAAATATCCCAAGCCCGGGACCCAATTCTAGGTCATTTGACTGTTACAAATATGAATAAAGGACTAAGGTTGAACACATTTTTTTATAATTTTAATAATATATTTATTTAATTAAGTCTTAATTAAATAACTACATCATAATTAGAAGAATTAAATTGTCCGTCGTGTGGTGTTATTGTACAGGCAGGGCCCACTCAATTTTTTTTTGCGCCCCACCAGTGGGTCGCGACCCATAGTTTGAGAAACCCTGGCATAGAGAAACTAGCCTCCGGCGGAAGCAGCTCCTGTTCGGTCTATTCTCCGATAAATACAATTATTTTCTAGCGAAGGGATGTGACATCCCCATAATAATATAGTAATATAAATTACTGGATTTTGCAGACACGATACTAGATTACCACAGCTTTACCTATATCCGCCACGATAACGTCAATGCTTGCCATTGCGTTCTGATTGGATGGTAAGGAAACTGCCAAACATACATAACATGTTCAATAGTCTACAAGCTAATAAGTTTTTCAAAACGTTAAGTTGGTAGCACCAGTGTGTTTGTCTGTGTATGTACTAACCTGTAGCAGTAGTTGGGCGCGGAGAAGATGGTGACGACGTTCCTATCATGGCACCAGTTGTACCCCTCCATGACGAGTTGATGGGCGCGCGACACTAACATCAGCCCGTTGCTGTGGTTGAACGTCTCGGATATGTCCTGGCCGAACGTGTAGCCCGCGCCTCTGGGGGATATACCCCATCCGCCTCTGTACAAATAAACAAACATTGATTTATTTAATTACTTATTACAGTCTAAACAGTTTAACACAATTGAATATGTAAAATTATACAAAGGTAGAGCATATCTTTTAAACAAGATTTCTACCCGTTAGACCAAAATAAAGAATGTTATAAATACATAAATATCTCTGGACAAATTTCAGGAATTGAATCTAACCCCAAAGTAAGCAAATTTTAATTATTTGCTTGTGTTAGTAAACCACAATAATACATTGACATACTTAAATAGGTACCAGATTAAATTTAATAAACAATTCGGATCTGGAACCTAGAAATGCAGACATCTAAATGTTCGTCACGCAAATGCCCTACCGTCGTTTGGAATCGAACCTTGTGGTTGGTCGACGCATGTTAGTCCCAACCATGACCAATGAGGCGGTCAAGAAATGAAGTTTAGTAAAGACCTACTATATAAAAGAAAACACTGATGTTATTCTGCAGCACACTAACTTAACTAATTTTAAGTTATTGCTATCTTCTTTTAACGAAAGTAATAGAAAGAAACGAAACACTTATAGTGTTGTCAGATTTCTACTACATCTTTCTACGACATTTCTACCGACGTTTAATCTATTTAAAACGTCGCAAGTTAATATTTCCGGACTATTTTGATATGTTTAATTTGGCATGTTTGTTTTATTTGAAACACTAAAATAAGTTTATTTGCTAGCATGTTGTTGCATGTTAATCGATTCCTTCGTCGTTTCTGATCCGATTTCGAAAATTCTTTTTTTTATTTCAAAGACGATACTTCCTAGGGGGTGTCATTGCCACAAAGTTTGGAGTTTATGTATTATAATAACAGAAAAATCGTCAAAACAGGAACTTGATTTTTTGTATACCTAGATGATTAACTTTGAAATCATAAGAGGTTTCTTGCAGTTAAACTGTGTTTAAATAATCTTATTTGCATATCATCGGCAACTGATAATCAAATGCAGAACGTTAAAATGAAGTTGATCTATTTATTTTTACTTGTAAACTAATAGTTTTGGTAGAACTATAAAAAAAAAGTATCTTCACGCCCATATCCCCGGAGAGGTAGGCAGAGGCACAACCAGGGCACCCACGACTAGCCGAAGATACTAAGTCTCACAATGTTAGCTTATCGCCAACCGGGCACATATCCTATCCCGAGCAATATTTTTTTTTATTAGAAAATTGGAAAAACCCAATTTTCTTTTTGTTGCCCGACCCGGGATTCGAACCCGGGACCTGATGCAGTCAAGTCCAACCACTGAACCGTTAGACCACACAGGCGATACTATAAAAACTAAAAAGAATTTGGTCCAATTAATAATTTATTAAAATTTTATTCAACCAAGATTATTTCTACTTTAGAGATCATTGCAATTTGCTCGGCATTACTTAGAATTGGAACTTTTTTATCTTATCTTCCTTGACAAAACATTATATTGTTTTGACATATGAATCATACTCCTACCTCAAAAGGCATATGGCCTATTTCAATCACCTATAAGCAGTCATAGATAGAGCTAATAGAGTTTTGTTGCCAAGCTATCCTTGTTAATTATTATAGGACTAGCTGAGCCGAGAGATGTTGTCCTGCCTTAACTATGAATATTGATTTTTTTAGTATCTTTACACTCATATCCCCAAAGAGCTAGGCAGTGGCCAAACTAAGACACCCAAGACACTAATGCCCGTTTTCACCAACAAATCTTAAAATTTAAGGGTCCCCTAAATGCGTTTAGGTGACTCCTAGCGAGAATTTCATTTTCACCAACGTCTAAGTGACACTTATGGTCTTAGGTGTTCCCTAAAACTTAAGAGCCCGATTGCTCATTGCCTATCCATCCCCTAACTTAAGGTGACAGTTATTGTCAAAAGTTTACGTTAATTGTTCTACAATAAACAGCGGATTTAAACCGATTTTTTGAGAATTTATAAGAAATTGAAACAGAAAAAAATATTTCTAATCCAATTTCTTTTAACAGACCGCGTATTTATCATCAAAGAGCAAATTATTTTGAGAAATATGATGAAATAGTTGGACGAGAGGCTAGCGTACACGCCTGCTACACTGGCCAACCTCGAGGCTCAAGTTTGATTCCCGACAGGGGCAGGCATTTGTATGATGAACATTTAGGTGTCTGCATTTCCGGGTCTGGGTGTTTATTAAATTTATTCTGGTATCTATTTAAGTATTTCCATGTAT
>NJDC01006144.1:43367-59343 GCA_002245475.1 Calephelis virginiensis
CAGGACATACACATACGAATGACCATTCTGATATTTTTATCTTTATAATAACAAAAATAATCGGGACATTTAATTTTTTTCCTTGTATAAATAAAAAAGTAAACGAGCAAGTAAATGGGTCATTTGGTAATAAGTGGTCACCGTCACCCCACAAATATCCGTAACGCCAGGAGTATCATGAATACATTGACAATATTTCAGAAATGGTTAAAGACTTTTTTCTTGCAACGACTTGATTCCCGTTGTCGTTGCCGTTAGAAAATAACACCGTGTGAAACTACTTCTACTAAGGTGATGTTCAGAATCGCACAAAAAAGTATAGCCTATAGCTAGTGGTGTCGAAATCTATAAAATTTTCAAAGACGTGTAGTAGACATCACATAATATGTCGATTAAAATCAACATTCATGTTTATTTAACACTACGAGAAAAACCAAGTCTCTTACTTTTAACTCTATTAAAATAATGGTAGGGTATAAACATTTTAAAAAATGCCAACGACATCCTAAATTTTACATTTGTTAATTCTTCGGCTTATTTAAGTGGTTCGAGTATGCGCATGTCTACTACATATTGTATATAAGGCTTTGTTTTAGACAATTCTATACGACGATGCATGTCTGTTTACAAGTTACGAAACGTCGAAAAAATTTTAAGAGGAAAATTAAACAATTTTGTACTATCCTATAAGAGTTGTACTATCCTACTATTTTAAATACGAAAGTTTGTAAGAATGGATGGATGTTTACTACTCTTTCACGCACAAAGTACTGAAAGGATTTAGATGAATTTTTATACATCAGATTGACATATAGACTTCAAATTAAATATAAATGTAACTTGGTACGCAGGGAAAGCTAGTAGTTTTATGAAGAAAAAAAAAGTACTATTCGTATGCAAATCTTCGATATATCTTAATGATTAATATATGAAATAAGAATAGATTTGTACTGAGTAATTTTGTATAATGTTTAATAAAATTAGGCAACCGGTTTCTGTTCTCAGGGCCATGCTATTTTAATTTTAAAACAAATTTAAATACTTTTGATTTGTTAATTTCATTGAGATTTAAACCATAATGATAGCAATTTTTTTTCTCTACAAAACATCTATACTAATATTTAAAAGAAAATGTCTGTCGGTCCGTCTGTTACACATTCACGACTAAACCACTGGACCAATTAAGATAAAATGTTATTTGCATAAAGTTAAACATCAGAGTTCAAACAAAATCAAAATTTTGTATGAAAAAAGAAAGTCGAGAAAACAGCTAATATGGATTTTTTAGAAACTTGTCTTCTTTTTTTTTCTCCAGTAAATTTGATCGGAATTTTACTATGTAATTTGGAGAATTTTGGAGAATGTAAGGAAAATAAATAAACGGAACACTAAAGATGGTCATGGTGTCTTGCCAACCGGACATAAGTGTTTTGATTCGTGTAAAGTATGTTACAAAATATGTTTTATCAAGTCGAGTATAAAAGAAGAATCTTCAAGTCAGCGAAAGTAAAATCTTTTTAAAGAAAAAAACTAATACAGTTTGACGGCACGTAGGCGGAGCCACGGGAGTCGTCTACCTACTTAAAAAAATTCGCCAAGTGGGCGTAGGACTCGAGCACCGAGGGTTCCGTACAAACCATATAAGTAAAAGTTGAAAATAATATAATGTAACTAAAAATTAACGGTTTTTGGAACAATTCCTAAATATCTACTACTAGTAGTATCTGCTCGACCTTTGTGGAGTGCAGTCGAATTCTCCTCACGATGCTTCGGTTACGAAGCGAAACGTACGTTGAGTTTTTAGTAGTATGTGTATTGTTGGTGCTACTAAAACAGTTTAGTGGTGTGTATTGTGTGGAGCTGGATGTATTTGGGAGTTTTAGCTTCCGGTAAGTCCAATTCATTCTTAGCGCACAATTTTGTCTGTTTTGTTACGCAATAATACGTATACTTTTTTTGGCGGAAAATTGCAAATTAAATAATTTTATTTAGATTTAAGTATGGATTTTCGCAAAGTAACTCTTTCTTCTATTAATTTTCCTAAATTTTACTTTAAGACGTTGCTTCTTACCAAATTTCAAGATTTATAGATAAGATAATAATATATAATTGCACAATAATTACATCACTCAATCACCTCCCTATTTTGGTCACTAAATAGAGTTACACTACAAAACTTGTTCGCAATAGTTGTCTGTAAAGTACTAATAAATATATAAAGTGTCTCCTGGTATTAATTATCTCACAAGAAGTAGTATAAACCAATTAATATATACCTATCACAACACGCACCACCAGAAGGCAAAATAGGAAGTAGGTTTTGCTTCATTTGCAAATTTCGTTGATTTACCGTGTTTTAGGCTGTAATATTTAATCAAATCGCAATCGCGGCGGCTTAGAAATTTGATTTTTTCCAAATATTTCATATAAATTTCAGCTTGATACCTCCACGTGTCTCTGAGAAGCTGAGTTTTGATAGACGGATGGAGGGAGAACAAGTGATCTTATAAGGGTTCCATATTTTCCTTTCAAAGTACGGAACCCTAAAAATATGTTTAAATTAAGAAAACATATCGTCCAGCATTGAGAAACCAATTATAGTAACTATATCTTTGCCTTCATAGCTTCCTTTGATAACTAAAATCGAGGGCGCACGAGGTTGAGGATTATAAAGTTATCATTACTAGCTATTACACGCCGGTTTGCCCGTTTGATAAAAAAAATTTAGAAGTGGGGATAAAAAGTAGTCTATGTCATGATCCAGCCTACTACCACAAAAACAAATAAACACTTTGGCATTTATGATATTAGTATGTACTTAAATATCTAAAAGAATTCTTGTTATTTCCACTACTGATTACTCGGCTGAACCGATTTAGCTAAAAAATAGATTGGGAGGTAGCTTAGAACCAGGAGAAGGACATGATACGTTTTATCTCATCCGCCTGCGAAAAAGCGCAGTATTTTTATTTTTTATTGTATTTTTTCCCATACAAACTGAACGGGTGAAACGAAGTTCGCTGGAACTAGGTACTAGTATCGTGTAAACCATACAAGCGGTCATCTAAGATCTACCACCAATTTTTTTGGTAGGTACGGCAGCAAAAAACACAAACTAAAAACTAAAGCTTTCAAAATTTAACCAACCCTTGGAACAGGAACATGGCAATAGCGAGCACTGACGATTTGTTGCGTTGTTGATATACGTTGTTACTAAACCCACTCGAAACAATGTTTTTTTAGGCCAGACAATAGAAACGATAAAAATTATGAGCGACCACAAGCGATTCCACGTGTACAAGCTAGTATTCTAAATACCTTCGTTTCACAGGTGTTATCGGTAGGATAGTCAAATAGTACAAGAGCTGGGCTCATCTCATGTTACTGGTGAATGTGAAACAACTCGAGTAGAAATCAATGCGACATTATGCAGTCATATCAAATGCGATTATAATATTAAACTAATAAAATAGAATTAGCAATAATGAGAAAAGTCATGCTCCGTTGGTTCCGTCAAGTGGAAAGAGTGGCAGATGAAAGATTGCCAAAAAACATACATAAATAGCTGTTACCCGCGGCTTCACCCACGATAAATTGAGATGTAAGATATCCTATTTTTCGAATTGGGTCAAACTGCAGTGTAAATTTGATTAAAATCGGTCCAGTAGTCAGGAGATCATCGCGGACAAACACTGATCCGAGAATTGGCGAAATTGAATTTTACATTGACAAAATTAAAAGAATTTTTGTATTGACAAAACCCAATAGATTTTTCAATTAATATAACTAAAAAGTTTTCCACTGACAAAAATTTAAAAAGAAATCCATTGACAAAGTTAAAAGAATTTTTCCATTGACAAAATTAAAAAAAAATATTCCATTGACAAAATTGAAAGAATTTTCCACTGAAAAAATTTAAAAAAATTGACAAAATAAATTGCAGTTCAATAAATAGAGTAGAATAGAAATGATTATTTGGTAGATATCTTACACTAAACGCATTCCACAACAGTCCTTGACAGTACCGCAACATCTTAGATCAATTTCATCACGCGAATGTTAGTTTAGGCGAACGGAAGTAGCACCGGTAAATATTACGATATAATGAATTAAACAAACGCACAGACAAATACAATAATCAATGTTAAATTCCACAAACGTTAAAAATATTTTCACTAAAATATTAATAACTGGACCACCCTTGCAATGATTATTATCAATACATAAAAAATCAGTACCGGTTATCGACGCTACTAATAAAAATAAATATACATATACTTGACACTCGATACTCTGCCTAGCCTTTACGGTGACTTGGCGTGAAGCCACAGGCAACAGCTAGCATTATCATAATAAACAGACGGTCGCGTAAAAATTCTAAAAATGTGTTCTGTTGTCCCTTTTTAATCTCTTGCACCAGTTTTTTATTATTTTCAAGGTACAGAATTCGCTCTTCTACGGTTTTATTATACGAAAAAAAATAGTCTAATCTCTATTTCTTTATTTTTCTTTTGGTATCGCGTCACGCATGAACGGTCGGAACAAATTTCACTAATCCTTTTATTGTAGTTTTAATTATTACTAGAAAAACGTTCCAACGAAAGAAATAAATTATTAAGTAAATGGAGCATTAGAAGATTTAAGAATTCAACATTTGTTGTTAAAACAGAACATCTGTCGGGTCAGCAAGTCACGAATCCATACTAATCATTTCTAATAATATAATAAATGCCAAAGTCGGTCTGTCTGTTGCTCTTTTATAGCTAAACTGCTGATCCGATTGCTATTAAATTTGATATGCATATAGTTTAAGATCCGAGTTCAGAGGCTTTTTTTTTCAAAAATTTAAAATTTACTTCTAAAGGACTATAATAGGGGACGAAAGTTTGCATCAAAATCGTAACTATTATACATTGACGAGGTCGCGGGAAATCATATAGTAATATTATAAATGCGAATCTGTTTGTTACTCTTTCATAGCAGAACCGATAACTATGAAATTTAATCTGCAAATAGTTAAAGATTTGAATTCAAACATAGACTAACTTTTTTCAAAAACCCACCCCCAAAAGGATGAAGGAGAGATAGGGGATCAAAGTTTGTATCTATAAAGAATAAAGAAGTCGTAAACAAGCGGCTAGTAAACAATAAATATCAAAACAATTTTATTACCAAAAGATATACATTTACTGTAAGGTCAAGAATCGAACCTGAGCCTAATCGGTAATCGGGGAGATTCGACGAGTACCTACGCTAACCTATCGACGAACAAAACGATCTACAACAACTCATCGACACGTAGTTATTGGAATTCCAATTTTCGAGAATTTCAGTTCAGAAATATGTTTATTTTCGCGTGTTTCCGGTAAACGGGTAAACGTTCTAGGTGTCTGGAAAACATCGCACGCGTCCAGAGATAAATCTATTATAATTTTGTGAGTTCGCGAAGAAGGTTGGATGTTCACATGTTTGGATATTTGGATAGACGTTATTAAATCACTCCTCAGAAGTTCAATAAACTTAAAAACGCATATTCATGCTCGTATCCTCGAAGAGGTAGGCAGAGGTGCAACCAGTAGGGTTTCTCGATTTCATGAAAATAAGAAATTGGAATCGGATACGTCATTTTATTGTAGGGGAGCCCACGATGCTAAATGTGTAGTAACTCCAGCGACATGTGGACCAATTGGAATTTGTTAATTAAATAGTGGAGAGTAAAAAAGGTCATCTGAGAATTTACTTTTTAGCGGTCGGTTGAGAGTCTAGAAGATTAAACAATTGCAGTCACTTGATAGCAGGCGAGCTCATAAAATATTAATAGTGTACATGCCTAATGTGTCTCCGATGAAAATATGTCAATCAGACTATTTGCCGTAATGAACAATGAACGTAGATGACTTGGGTTTTGAAAGTTTCTGATCCTCCTAGTCCCGTACGCATTGTTCAAATAAACAAAAATTTTTAGCATGTGCCAATTGGCATAAAATAAACCTGCTGTACCTTAATCTGACATGTTCGAATATATTATCAAGCCAAAAAAATTTAACATACTAGGTACCCTACAAGGTCGCCCCTATCTAGAGACTTCATACATACTTGAGTGGTTAAACCATAGTGCAAAGTGTCTCTTATATCTTAATCTGACGCGACTGAGTACTACAAAAATCCCCTCTTGGGCTTCCCTACTATTAGGTATTCTTAAACAGAGTACAAGCGGATTATTACATTAAGTTAATAACAAACAATAAATTATTTTAACGGATTTGCTAAATTTTTTTGGAACTTAATAATAATAATCAGCTAATAATATGTTATAGAGTAGATATCTAAAACATATTATCCGATTTAAATTTGCATGAAATCGATATTCAAGAGTACGGGAGCTACGGGATACTCATGACTTGCCGAAGATACAAGTCCCAGAAAAATCACATTATTCATTGGATATCCGGAAATCGAAGCCGGAACCTCATGAAGTCAATCAAACAACGAACCACTAGATTACACAGTACACACGCTATCAATAAACTAAACTACAAAAGTACATTTTTGATGCCATAGCATCTGTGCTTATCATTGTGGCGATCCTTGCTGGAGGGTGCAGCCGGTAAACTTGCACAGGTGACCTATGATCCCGGCCATAGCGACGCACCAATTACATCTAAAGTAATTAGTATCTACAGGCGAAAGTTGTCTCTTACCTACAGAAGAGCCGCCTGTTTGCTAATTATAACATGGTGGTCAGCATTATCGTGTTCCAGCTTGGAGTAGCATGTAAACTTACGCAAGAGTTTTAAGAAGGCCTAAGGTAAGCAACTTATTTTTTAATTAAGTTTTATGGGCGTCTCGTATTTAATGCCTGAATTCGTCTGGTTATTTTATAATAACAGTTTGGTGGCTAAATAATACTGAGCTATCACTATTAAATTAGAAACAAACACCGAATAGAAAAGTAAACAATATCATTAATATTATACTTTATTATTCAGACCTCCAGATTAATTTGTGTTTTGCCATAAAAGATACAAAGGTGCAGGTTTGGTTTCAGAAGGGAGAGTGTGACAATATAGAGATATTATTTATTTTATATCACAAGACAGTGAACAAGCACATGGGTCTCTTCATGGTAACAGATCACCGTGAGCTATAGACACCATCGATGTTATAGGTGCGTTTTGTCCAAGGTGTTAGGCCAATCGTGCAAGTCTTCCCTACCCTCCGAACTGGAATATGATACTATCGTTATGGCGGCAGGAATACGTAAGGTCATCAGACAAGTTGCTGCACGACAGTCTAACACCAGTGGTCTTTTTTTGGCAATGACCCATTTAACCTTTGTCCTTTACAAGGTGCCTGGCAGGACGGCAGATGGTCTATTCTAAGCAGGAGCCCTGAACCAACACGAGGAAATTGGAAATCGCAAAGGCATGTGAGGGCAGAAAGTAAAAAAAGACATTCACTATAAAAAAAAACAAGATATAACAACAAAGACGATCCTATAAAAACACATCCAATTTATACATGTTAGGTTTAAAGTCACGTCTAGTTGTTATCTGAAGTTATATGAAAAAGACCTTAACAAAAGAGGTCATGAGTTCTACAAGTAGATATGAATATGTATGAATCCATAACCTACAATTCATATTCTAAAAACCAGGACAAATCATCATCAGTACATTTTATAAAAGGAAGTTTTCCAGGCCTGTCTATCTTTTCAAAGGGCACTGAAAAACTACTACTGAAAGGATTATCATCAGTGTTGCCAGCTAAATGTGCTAAATTCTGTTTTACCATAAATTTGCACATATAAAACTAGCTTTTGAGTGGTCAGTAGGTAGGTAACTAACAAATTCAACTACAAGTTATATTCAATGAAATAAATCAAATATAAATTGCAGTTGTATTAAAGTGTTGTATTTTCTTTATTAAAATTAAATTGTAGCTGCCCGAGACCTAATAAATAGCTAAATCTGGCTAAAGAGTAGCTAATTTGGCAACACTGATTTACAGTTTTTACTAGTTGATATACTGATCACTGAGAAAGGTTTACATAATATCAACTTAAACCTTGGCGTACTTTAATCTACGTTTATTAAAAGGACTATCAAAATAATTAAGCGTAAGTAAAACTGCAAAACAACAACTCCAACTATTTCATAAAGTGCCACATCGCGATTTAATCATTTTATTTTAAAAATAGCAAATGATTCTGAAATGGCCCATCTAAATTTTATCATGATTCGACTAGTGATTTTTAGGTTATACGAGTACTTACTTAATAATGTACAACATTTTGGTTGACATCATGAACTTTTTTTAAAAAAATAATCATTAAAATCGATTGGCTGTCGCATAACATACAAAAAAATATATAAAAGAACCAGTCTAATTTAAAACATTCTATTTTTCGAGTTAATTAAAAAACATAATCGTAAAAAGGTAACAATATATCAACGTAATATGTAAAACTTTAGCTAAGCATTGTTCTCTTCTTGTGAGTCGATAAACTTTCGAGAACGGCATATATTTCAGCCCAGCTGCACTTAACCTCAAAAGTGCACTTTTCGAACTGCAACTTCGCAAAAGCGGATGGGGTTTGTTCGTTTAACAACGAACGTACACGTCGTTCGTGTAAATTCTTTTTGCTTATGAACAATCTATAAAACTCCAGAGCAAATATATAATACTAGCTTTTGCTAACGGCTTCACTCACTTATTCGTTTTGGTTATCGTCTGTGGTATATCTCGTCGGCGCTCCGGTGTTAGACTTGAATCTACGAGGTCCCGAGTCAAGCAACAAAAGGAAAATGTGTTTCTTAAAAAATAAAACAACGTTGCTAGGGATTTGAAATGTGCCCGGTTGGCAATAGGCTTGCCAATTATCACATTGTGAGATTTAGTGTCTTCATAAAATGGTTGATGTCCTAGTTGTGCCTCTGCGCACCATTTAAGAGATAAGAGGTGTATAGATACTTTTTTATTTAGTTGTCGCAGGCCTCGTTGAGTCATCAGAATAATATTAACATAGGATATATTAATTATTTAAACCATATTTTATATTAAAAGGCATTTTTAATGTAAAAATATGGTTTAATTAAAAACAATGACGTAAACATCAAAGGGAGGCTCCCACACAATAAACGTAATATTTAAAAGATAGATGATAGTACGAAACCCTAAAAATGAAATAAGGGATTTTCAAAGGTTTTGATTTTTTTAATTTGAAGCTACAATTTATCGAGTATGCCAACACGTCAGTAAGTCTTTGAGCGCCGAGCAATAATTTGACAGTAGTAGCCTGGGTTCATATTAGCGTACCTAAATTACAACATTTGCGATATTATAAGACCTAGAATTTATAAAACATGAAATATATTAAATTCATGCATTCTTTTTTTAATAATCATAAAAAAAACTTTTTTTAATATAACGTTACAAAAATAATAAACATTGACTAAATGTGTTACTTTGTGATACGGACATTAATGTTACCTTAAACCTTTGTTTAAAAAGAAGTTTTCGAGTAAACCGAAAAAAAACATATGCGTATACAAAATATATACACACGAAAATTATTATCTATTATATAATAATGAATCGGTAAATGTGTTGGGTAGGCGCATAACTTCCGAGCGACTGAACCGATTTGGATTATTCTATCTATGTTGTGTTAGTTATTGTCAGAAGAAGGTCCTCATGAAAAGAAAAACCGGTAAAATTGCAGTGAAAATGCCAAAACACAACACTTTAATTTTCCCATACAAAGTGAACGGGTGGAACGAAGTCAGCTAGTAATATAAGTCGGAAAAAACGACACTCATACAGTCCGCGGCGACGGTTTCCGGTCTTCCATTCAGAAGTACGAGAATGAATGCAAAATGTCCCCCTCCCCCAGATGATGTTTCTGTAATATGATAATTCGAACGTTCCATAATAACTTTCATCTTTTAACCAGACGTTTGTCTTTTTTCGCTTTCTATTTTAGTTGCCCGTCTAAATCACCCCTACACTTTACCATGCGTTCACACAATATGCTTCGTTGTCTAAATGAATTTATTTGTTTTGTCAGATACGAAATCACTTTGAAAAAAAGGAATGATTTAACAGGTTATAAACACTATATAGTACAAAATAAAGTCGCTTCCTCTGTCCGTATGTCGCTTTGTATGCCTATATCTTTAAAACTATGCAAGGAATTATGATACGGTATTTTTAACAGATAGAGATTGAAGAGGAAGGTTTATATTAAGTATATTTTATATCAGCGGGCCGCTAGTCCTATTAATATTAAAAATGCGAAATTTTCTAATAAAAAAAACTTTTTCGTGATCAAATAAGTGCTCAGTTGTCGTTACGTTTGCCACCTGTACAATTGCGAGATTAGATAGGTAGCCTCGGCTAATCGTGGGTGCTTTAGTTTGATGTACCTCTGCCTACGACTTCGGGGATCGAGACGTGTAGATACTGTTTTATAATGAAACGAATAGGGACGCAAACAAGCCAACAGTACATTTCATGACGGCAAAAAAATACGTCGCCTACATAAACTCACGTTGTTAACGATACCTAATCTAAGGCTAAGATGAAATGCCTGTTGCAACAACATAGTTAAATGGCTACTACAGCCTCCAAATATGATTAATAAACCTGGAGGTTACTCTAGTCACTAAATATATTTAAGAGATTTGGAGAGTAGGGTTGCTGATAAATACCAGTGTGTACCTACTGTAGGTAGTAGCTTTAAAATTCTAGCTTTAATATTGATAACGCGTCATTATTGAAAGTAATCTTTAACGGCAAGAAAAATCGCCTAATTGTTCCGTGCTATATTTTTTTTATATTGGAATGCAAACAAGCAGACGAATTTCGTGATGGTAAGAAATTTACGTCGCCTAGAGACACCGAATGTGGTAATGGTGTGTTGCCAACCTGAAGCCGGGATGTTAGGCGTCTAGCAAAAACAAGTTTATCGGCTCCTTACCCTCTGAACCGGAACACGTCTACGGCAAGCGCTGACGTTATGGCGGCAGGAGTAGGTAAATCGGTGGTACCAATCCAGGCAAGTCGCTGCGAAATTCTACCATCTAGTCAGAAGTCACGGTGTAAGTGACGGTAAGCCTATGCTCGCCTTTTACTAACTTCCTGGTAGGAAGACAGATGGTCTATTCTGCTAAGGAGCCCGGGCGGGAAAATATCACACTTGAAATTAGGGAAACATAAAATAAGGAAAATTATAAGTCCCTCTTAAATTTGAAAAGTCTCACCAACCTAGTTCGGAAGTAGAATATTTATTAGCCTTGTGATTTATAATTAGAACGGAATAGGGCAAATCACTACCGAATACCCCGAGGGTCAAACGGGGGCACATCCCTCACAGCTCGTGCAACTTGTTTACTGTTACACAATCCGAAATGCGACATTCTAAGGTAAACAACATGGAATTTTAAAAGATATTTTTGACCACCTTATAGAGATAAAACTAGATTGGTGAGATCAAATCTTATGACGTCCAAGAAACAGTCATGCTGGCATCAGTTTATCAATCATGAATAACCTTTGAATGTTTGTTAACCAATATAATGATATCGGCTTCATGCAAAAATCAGTCACTTCCTTAAATGTCTATTCTACGATTACCTACCACGAAAAGAGGTGACTGATGTTTGCATGAAGCCTAATCACATTGGCTAAGATACAATCAAACGTGATTCAGTGACTTGAAAAACTGACAGAAAAACGTACCGTGCAATAGACCCTTAAAGATAAGTAAACTTTGAATGATGTGAACCATTGTTAAAAAAGAAAAATGTCAACGAATTCATGTAATAGGTAGTATCGTAAAAAGGTTTTTCAAAATAATTTTCAGGCATCTTTTATCATTTCTATCATCCGTTTAGTTACTGGTCTTTGACTACTGATGCAGTGCCGGTGACTATTGATTATGAGGCCATAGTCGGCGTTTCATTCATGGGTCAAAAGAATTAATAAACAGTGTGGCTAGTCGGGTGTGCTCTTTTTGTGCCTCTGTCTACCTATTCAGGGAAATGGGCGTAAAAATACTTTAATAACCGTCGCAAGGACATGTACAATTTAAATACTATAAATCAGAGAAAAGCCGCAAATACTTTTATAACTGCTTGTAACAGTTTAAATCTAATTTACACTCACAAGGCCCGCGCCGACTTCATTAATACTAATATAACTAGTAGAAACCAACGATTTCATATGCAATGACTTCCGAAACAATTGAAGCAGGGCCGGCTTTAACTTTTGACAAATACAAAAAAATTGGATTTAATTGAAAAGACTGAAGTTTGGTTTCTAAGAGGTTTTTTTTAAGTTTATGAAAAACTAACTATCCCGGCGAACTTCGTTCCATCCGTTCAGTTTGTATGAGAAAAAATAAAGTATTATTTTTCCCGTATTCCCTGCAACTTTCCCAGGTTTCCTCTTCAAAAGTACCGTCTCCTGACAATAACACAATAAAAAAAGAATTAGCCAAATCGGTACAGTTGTTTGGGAGTTATGCGCTTAGCAACACATTCAATGATTCATTTTCTAGCTTGCGTACCTATTTAGACCTGATACATACACTATAAACACACACACACAGACCCAAAAGTGCAGAACTCTTAATGTTCATTCACTTAGTGTCACCGGTTAGTCTTTGTTGTGCCTCCGCCTACACCTTCAGGGATATGGGCGTCAAGAATTTGTTTTAACTGTTCATCACACAAATGCCTGCCCCCAACGGGAGTCGGGCCGGTCCTCAATAGCAGACTTAATTCTTCGTATAGGATTGCTATGACCCTATTACTAATAGTAACATAGTACTCTAGTCACCAAATCACCCAGATTGGTACCATCCGACTTCCTTGCCAAGCAGCTCGTAAAAGGCGAGCATAGGTTCACCGTCACTAACACCGTGACATCTGACTAGGTAGTAGAATTTAGCACCGACTCGCCCGGATTGGTACCACCGCCTTACCTATTCCTGCCGCCATAACTTCATGACGTGTTTTGGTTCGGAGGGTAAAATAGCCGGTAAACTTCCTTTTGCTCGAGGCCTAACATCCTGGCCTCAGGTTGGCAACGCACTATTACCACATTCGGTGTCTTTAGGCGACGTAAATTTCTTACCATCACGAAATCCGTCTGCTTGTTTGCCTTCTAATATAATAAAAAAAACCTTAGTTATTCCTGCCACCATAACATCATCGCGAGTCATTGTCAAGTTCCGGTTTTGAGGGTAGAATAGGGGATAAACTTACTTAAGCAAGAGAATCAAGACCCCAGCCTTAGATTTGCCTCGCACTATTAGCATCTTTGGTGTCTATAAGCGACTTTTATTTTTAATGAAACAACTGTATCGCCTCTGTGGTCTAGCGGTTCAGTTGTTGGACTTGACTGCATGAGGTCCCGGGTTCGAATCCCGGGTCGGGCAACAAAAAGAAAATTAGGTTTTTCCAAATGTGCCCGGTTGGCGATGGCTTGCCACCTATCACATTGTGGGACTTAGTATCTTCGGCTAGTCGTGGGTGCCCTGGTTGTGCCTCTGCCTACCTCTTCGGGGATATGGGCGTGAAGATACTGTATAAAAAATCAGATTAAAATGAACATCGGTCAGTCGGAAAATGTTTCCGAAACGTCAATCACTTCTAATCTACGATTTAGCTGTTAAACACCTGTTATGAAACCCGAGCAGTTGCTATGAAGATCAAAAACGTAGATTAAAATTGATTGGCGATTTGGAAACTGGCCATTAAACTTCTGGATTTGAAGCTACCCCAACATCTATGTTGACGCATCAAAACAATTAAAATAGGATAGTCCGGCGAATAGGCAGCTAGTGGCACCATTGACCTTGCTATAAAACTTCATCGAATAACGACTACGACCTGTTTAACTCGTTTCGCTCTAAAAAGAGCTCCAGACCGTATAAATATTATATTAAGCTACGTTGATCACAATACATACGCTTGGGCATCGGCAATAAGGGCTCTTAAATATTTTAAAATGTCATTTTAACGAAACATTCACCAAGGCGCTGGTTAACGTTAAAAGTTTACCGTGGATACAGTCATGACATTGTGATGTATCATACCTATTTTCTATTTATTTTTAACAGTTAAACAGTTCCTTCCAGAACCTAAACCAACAAGTTTTATAAGTTTACTAACGCAACGATATAAAAATGCAATTTTACACATATTAACGGATTAACGATTAACGTTAACTTGCGTCAATTCTTCTGAAATGTAACGCTTTAACGTTTAACGAAGCTATTTTTTTTTGTAGCGGATTTACGAAGTTAACTAATTGATTAACGGTGCCCAGCTATGGATGTATGTTAACTTTATTCCAAACAACATTGTAAAAATCATAAAAAATGTCGAGTTTTCTATCTCTTATTTCAAAACTATAATTGTTTTTATTTATTTTATTGTGTATTATAATGTACTAGAGTAAGCTGTAACTGGATAATAACTAATTATACTAAAATACGCCGTAGTTTTTTTTTAATCTTGTTTTGAAAGTTGTATTACCCTATTTTTTTTTAAAAAAAGGAAAAAAAATATATCTCGTGATTAGTTCACTTTTTCCCCGCATACTCATGGGTAATTAGTTAGCTAGTGACCTCATCTGCACCCCCTTAACGGGATCGGGACACATTTCCAATAAGCCTGTATAAGAGGGTACAAGCAAACATACACCACTTCGGAGGGTAGCCGGGGCGGCACCCTTCGCCATTAAACCTGCTATAGTGAACGGACGTTGTTTCTTTGCGTTATCCTAATTTCGCTAAATAACTGCTGGATACAAACTTAACAGCCATGATTGAAAGTAGGAGCTGATTACCTAGAGGTTACACCAATAACACATACAGCTCGAAGAACTGATTCCGAGCGAATCAGAATTATGCTGGAATAGCGACCATGATCAGGACGTAAGTTGTCCAACTACTTGATGAACTGACGACATAGGTCCTAATTGTTACCTTAAAGTAGTATGATTTCACACGTTTACAAAACGTCAGCGCACAAAGCGACCAAACATTAAAAAGAAGAGAAATAGACATGTCGGCATTTAGGACTGTGAATGAGAATGAGAAAAGGCTGAAATGAATGAATGGAAAGAGATAATCACCGCTTTACTTCAGTTAAACATCATATTATGTGATGTAATCGTTAGCATAATGGCGTTAACGAATCGTAACAAGCGTGATGAAACAACCCGACCTAACCAGCCCCATTGTTTCGTAGTTAAATCCCCACATATATGCTTAGATCTTTGAAACCACGCGATTTTGATGCGGTTTTTTTAAGTAAGTGATTCAAGAGAAAGGTTTATATGTATAGTTTGTCCACCTGTGCACAGCTGGGACGGCCTGCTAGTAATTATTCATATTAGTTGGGCGAAAATTAAAAAAATACCACTTCACTTAGGTATTTTGATCATCAATCGATAAACAAATCGAAGCCTAGGAGTGAACCAGAACCACGTTTTTTTGACGAGACAACGTCTTAAATTAGGTTGTGGCTCGAAGTCACTCTTGAAAAAGTGTAATGCCCGCTCACGTCTGTTACGATAGTCAGCGAACGAGAGAGAGGCCCGCCGGACCGGTACAATGTTTTATGCCCGGTTCCTATAATCCACTAGGCGTCATCCGTAAATTTGACCATTCGTTTTTGCCTACTAAAAACAATGAGTTATTTATAGTTCCACAAGTGCTTTTAGTACATTACCTACTACGAGTGGTCGTGAGTAAATATTTTACTGGTAGCCATCTTTGCCCCTCCCTGCGTTTCAATACTGCGTTAAGCTTATTTATTTGATCAATATATTTGTAATTATAATAACACTTATTTATGATATAAACCAAAATTGTTATTAAAAACATACATAATTTAACAAATCAGCAATAAATTTAGACTAATATAGTTTTAAAATAAAAAAAACATCTTAATTGTATTAT
>NJDC01006146.1:4552-19151 GCA_002245475.1 Calephelis virginiensis
GTCAATGATACAAAACAACAGTACATGTTTTTTATAAAACTGAGCTATTGAGTGACTGTGTATAATCGGTTTTTGTGATGATATTCACAGATGAAATGCTTATTGGAATTTTCAACCATACAAATAAATTTCACTAACTGAATTATACAAATATTAGCTTCATGCAAATGGTATTTGAAATATGTTACGCGACGAAAGCTTTGATATTGTTTGATAAACAGCTACAATAAATACAAGTAAGTTTATTTTTATAAACAGTCTTGAAACCGTTTACAATTCAATTATTTTCCAACACAATATACTAAGACCTATCTACATTTTATTTGTATAGTAAACGGATAGCGTAGAAGCAGACTTGCTGTGTTTTGACTCCGTGTCCATGGTAACCATGGCTACTAACATGATTCAATTCTTATAGATAGGTACAGAATAATATGTATCATAGGTAGGTTCACATAGTTAGAACTACTGCAATATACAGTCAGCATAAACTATCGTAGTTAATATATAATACCTACTACCTACATACATATTTCTAGAGCATATAAAAAGCGGCCAAAGGTCTAATGTTACTCACAACAACAATGCTACCGATTGACCATTATTTTATACCAAAATGAAAATACTTAAATCCTAAAAAATCCCAGTAACACATACACACATATCTTCACGCAGGGCAAGCCGATCAGGGTAGGCAGAGAGTATCGAGTGCCAGACCTCACGATCCTAACAAACCTGTCTGACTTCTATCACATCAATTACCCTTTTCATACAAGTACGCTGGTTTTTTAAACTCTTGACATCAACCTCGGATAATATCCGAGTGATCTGATCTTGGAATGTCCACCTTGGTCTCCCCGGGTACCTACATCCATCCACATTCGCATTGTATATCTGCTTTGTCAATCTTTCATCTATCATTCTTTCCACATAACTACATGACACACAGCGAAGCAGGCCCTTTCGCATTTTAACACCAACACGTTCTTTCGATCATACTCTTTCTCGGATCTCACTGTTACGAGTGGGGTCAGCGTGCGTTACACCACAGATTTTCCGTAGCGCTCTCATTTCGACCGCATTAATCTTACTTTCATGCTTTTTCTGACATACCCAACTCTCGCTTCTATACAATAACGTTGGGATAAGCACAGAATTATGCAAAGCGAGTCTAGCTTTCTGGCTCAAAACCTCGTTTTGAAATAGCTTACGCAACGCTCCATTCACAGTATTCCCTGCACACACTCTTCTACATCCGCGGTGTACTTTCTATCCCTGCTA
The DNA here is from genome assembly GCA_002245475.1 of Calephelis virginiensis. Classification (NCBI taxonomy): domain Eukaryota; kingdom Metazoa; phylum Arthropoda; class Insecta; order Lepidoptera; family Riodinidae; genus Calephelis; species Calephelis virginiensis. The sequence continues at coordinate 5,834 of NJDC01006146.1, forward strand.
AAAGCACAACCAAGATATACAATTTCATTCACTTGCTCCAACACTACAACATCAACTGAAACTCTTACATCCGTTCTGGCTATAGCGCAGTAAAACTTTGAAAAACCGGTTGCAATTTCAGTACTTTGTCGCGGCTTAAAAAATATATCTCCAAAATACAGAATATAATTTTCAGGTGATCCTATATAAATTTTGTTAAGATCCGACAAGTCGTTTTTGAGTTAAGTATAGGTATTAATAAGAAATTATTTCTAAAACTGGGACCACCTCGAAATCAAAACCTAGGTAGGTTTTTACATACCTACCTACGTACATGCATACGTATATATCTTCACGCCAATTTTTCGGGGTAGGCAGTGAGTATCGAGTGCCAAATCTCACGATCCTGGCAGACCTGTCTGGCTTCCTTTACATTCGTTGCCCGCTTCGCACAAACACGCCGGTTTCTGAGACTCTAACATTATTCCTCCATCCACATTTGCATTGTTTATCTGCTTTGTGAATCTTTCATCTGTCATTATTTCCAAATTACCGGACCAGTGGAACACGCCCTTTCTCATTTTAATACCAACACTTTCAGGTCTACAAGAACTAATAAAATCTGTTTGTTATTTGTACATCATTCCTAATCGCTTAAAAAAGCATACAGTCGAGCTTAAAACTTCCTTCTCTGTGTAGCCGGTCAAAAAAATATGTAGTTGCAAAGTCATATGAAACAATGCCTAACCTACTGTTGATCCTGCCGCCTTGACAACATTTGACAGTGTGTGTTTTAGTCTAAGGGGTAGGCCGTAAGATACTTAGTATCTCTTAACTAATCTGTTGGTCATAGGGCACGTCCTAAACTTGCACATATACATTCTAACATACCGATATGTTGCTAACTACTGTATTGGAACCGATTCCAATACAGTAGTCAGCAACACACCGGTAACATTTTTCATGTCTGTAGGTGATTGATACCTCTTAACACGGGAGTGCCGTGTGATTATTTGCTTTCTTATATGTCAAAAAGCTTTGTAATGACTTAAATAATGGTCAATAGTTTTCCGAACAACAGGTTACACGTTTTGCCTGTGCCTTTGAGTTGTGTAGGATAAGGCTGACGTTTAAAATGTCAAAGAAAAATTACATTTTAGTCTTAGTAATTCACCATTCCGCGTGCTCATCGCATCACGGAAGGACACAAACTGTTAGTAGCAGTTAATGTCAAGCGATAAACAATCAAGTTCGCCGGAACGGCTAGTAGTAGACTTGACCAGCGTTCTGCGTTCGCACTAATACAGGTAATAAACAAATTTAAATTTATTTCATTTAAACTTTAAAAAGTACTGTATAACAACAAAAACATTATTAGTATTTTATTTTTAGCATAGCTATTTACCATTCCATACATGCCATTAAGTACCTAATATACTTACCTATACCTGCAGCAAACATAATATTTGTCATGGAAACTAAATTTCATTTAATCTTGTATTTTTTTTATGAAGGGTAAGATGCAAATTTACCGGAAGTGTTCCGAAAAATTCTCGGTCCGAAATAACAATTCTAAAAAAATATTTTTTGCCCCATTAGGTGAACCCTAAACCAAAAAACCTATCAAAGTGTTAAATTGTTGACTACAGTACATAGATTGATGTGTGGCCTTCTGTACTAGGTAAATAGGTATAACAGTTTCGCTGCGACAACGTACCTACCTAAAAACTTCGAATGTTTTTTGTGATGCTCTAAAACTAAATTATCGTTAAGCACCTATTTTTTCCCGAAAGCAATTCATCATTCTTTTTGAAAACATGTATAATATTATGTAAATCATAATATTTTGTTGCGAACGCTACTATCGTGTTAAAATTCCATTCATTGTAATTCCAATGTTGTATGATAAGTGATACTTAACACTAACGCCTAAAAAAATAAATGGGCAAATGCGAAGAATAGTGTCTCATTGCAAAGCATATCTAATCTAGGCGCAGTAGGTACCTAAAACTGCCAAAAAACCGATATCGATTTCAATAATCAAGTCATTTATTTTCACAAAAATAAGTATTATCCTCGATTTCCCAGTATTCTATTTCAGACCCAGATTTAGAGGCAATGATGGCCTCATAAGTGCATTCTTTCAAATAAAAAAAAGATTTTTTAAAATCGGTTCAGAAATGACGGAGAAATCGATTAACAAAACATTTAAAAAATGTGTAGAAGTCGAACACACAACCTCAGCCGTTTTTTGATATCGGTTAATAAAAGCATAGGGAAACGGTAGAAAATACCTGCAATGTAAGTAGCTGTTGCGTTGATGTAGATACCTATTAGCGTCGTCACAACCTTCCAGTGACAGTGATATTTTTAGTAGGCAAACTAAAACGCATTTCATAATGGCTTTAGACGGCAAAGTTCTTACATTGTGTAATTCTAATCTCCAAAAATAGATCATCATCAGTCGGAGGACGTCCACTGCTGGACATACGCCTTCCCCAAAGAGCGCCACAAGTCACGGTCACTCGTCAATTGTATCCAGCGACTTCCCGTAACTTTGACCAGGGGGCTGATTATGTAACTCAGTTGCCCACTCAAAATGGAAATGAAATGAAATGAAAATTATTTATTTGCGGAATATGTGTGTTAAAAAGTTGTTATAAAGATATTTAAGAATACAACATATTCTACCACATTGTGGTGTGCAAATATTTAGTTAATTTTAAGAAGTTACATATTTCTATAAAAATGTACATTTAAATCACAGCCCTTATTTACATTTTAATAAACATTTTATTTATTTATGAACATAAGTTTCATAATTTGTTATAAATTAATTTAAAGGTAGATTAATTTTTAGTCCTATCTACCGTACACTACCACCGTTTCCAAACCTAGCCCGTCGGGAGAAGAAACGGCGAAACAAACTCCCCGGCAACCACGATTTTATCACTTAAATTAGGCTTAAAATTATTAAAAGTAAATATACATATTTTATTTATTTACGCTTGTCGAAAAAGACGCAAGAAAATCTTTAACACTATAATATGTCTTCTCTAATAGCAAATCAAATACCTTCTTTCGAAATCTTTTTACTGGAAGTGATTTCAGACTATCAGGAATTTGGTTATATATACGAATGGACATGCAATATACATTATTTTTATAAATATTAAGTTTTTGATTAGGTACATGTAGTTTCTTACTATTTCTGAAGTGTGTAATTCTTAATACTTCAGCATTTGTTTGAAACAAATGATGATGTTTATTTACAAATACACATACAGCCAAGATATATAAGCATAGTAAAGGTAAAATTTTGAGCGACTTAAACAGTGGTTTGCATGAATGTAACTGATTAACTCCACATATCGCCCGTATACACTTCTTTTGTACTCTAAATATTCTAATTAAGTCTACAGAATTTCCCCAAATGGGGATCCCATATTGCAAAATTGAAGAAACATATCCATGATAAGTTAAGAGAGATGCATTCAGACCTGCTACTTCTCTTATTCTTCTTAATACATATACAAACCTATCAATTTTATTACAAAGTGAATCAATGCGTGATTTCCAATTGCAAAATTTATCGATTTTTATACCTAGGAAGTTAGTAAAATCTACGTTATCTATTATAGTATTATTGAAAATAACATCTACTTTCTTAGTTTCTCTATAATGAGTTTGAAATTCGACTAATTTTGTTTTTATTAGATTTAATTTAAGATTATTCTCATTTAACCAAACTGGTGGAAAAGTGTACAACAAATAACTGTCAAATAACGTGTTTTATATTTGCTATTTCCAGTGACCAAAATAAATACAGTAGAGATAGCAAACACAAATGACGTCATTTGATATACACTTTTGCAGTTTGAGTTGGCAACTGAGATACATAATCAACCCCCAAATCATCAGACCAAAAATAGATACAAATGTCAAAATACGATTCACTAATATAATATTAGTGGAATTAATTTGGCATGTATACTACACGTAATGTACAGTCAGCCAGACGGTGTTATGTGTATCTTCAAGAAAGAAATATTTTTTAAATGAGTAAGCAACGAACGAGCACGTGGGCCTCCTGATGGTGACAGACAACCGTGGCTTATAGACACCATAGATGTTATAGGTGCGTCGCAGTCTTGTGGCCGCGATGCAAGGCTAATTGTGCATGTCTACCGGGCTTCCTACCCTGCGGACCTAAACGTAACAGAGTCGTTATGGTGGCGGATGAGTAAGGCGATGGATCCCAACCCAGGTAAGTAGCTAAGCAGCTCTCTACCACCAGCGGTCTTGGTAGTAATATCCCATTTAACTAATGCTCACCTCTTATGATCTACCTGGCCTCTGCCTCTCTAGGCAATGTTCAATTCTTCCGAGTGTTCCTGGACAAACTAGCAGTAAAATTGAAAATGTTCATTAATCCCAGACAAATCCTATTTATCATGTAGCTAAGCACCATTTCAATCATGTCAGCTTTCACAAAAAAATCCGAGTCAAAATCGGTAAATCCATTCAAAAGTTATGATATCACAAACAGACAGACCCTCAGACACGTTAACCTTGAACATACATTTCTTAGCCCCGACGTTTTTTTTGCATTAATGCATACATATGAATCTCAAGGTAGTAAAAAATATCTACACGCCGCCTTAGACGTGAGCGTTGACCAAAATTATACAAAAAAGCTTTTTTCTGTTATTAATTTTAAATTAACTTACTATTGATTACATACTTGCTGTCCCAGCGAACTTCGTTCCACCCGTTCAGTTTGTACCTATAGGAAAAAATTCAAATGTTGTTTTTCCTCACAGTATTTTCCCTTTTTCTTATCTTTTAACCCTTCCCTGAATTTAAAGAAATGATTCAAAACCAGAATTAGCCAAGTCGGTTCAACCGTTCTCGAGTTTTAGCGGGACGAACGAGCTATTGATAAATTAACAAAACAATTGATTTTTATATAATACTAGCTGCAATTGAGACGCGGCAGACGTTGTTCTGCTATATTTTTGATGTGATTTTAGCAAAAAAATGTAGGGTGAGTCACCCTCATCACTTAGGGGTATGAAAAATAGATGTTGGCCGATTCTCAGACCTACTCAATAAGCTCACAAAATTTCATGAGAATCGGTCAAGCCGTTTCGAAGGAATACGGGAACGAACATTGTGACACGAGAATTTTATATATAAGACTAGCTGATCCGCTGATATAGCAAACGTTGTTTTGCCATATAACTAATTAAATGACGATTGATCAGTTATCGACTCGGGATAAAAAATAATTAAATCACTAAAATGACTATTAAAAAATAGGGGTTGGTGATAAAAGGGTGAAAATTTAGGGTTGTATATACTTTATATGCTGTATCATAAAAAAATAAAAACAAAAAATGTTGTACGAAAATTACAAAAAGAAATTTAGGGGTGGACCACCCTTAACATTTAGGGGGATGAAAAATAGATGTTGGCCGATTCTCAGACCTACTCAATAAGCTCACAAAATTTCGTGAGAATCGGTCAAGCCGTTTCGGAGGAGTTCAAGTTCGAACCCCGTGACACGAGAATTTTATATATTAGATATAGATTTTCGTTAAACATTAAACGAACGAAAATACTTAAAACCATTTTTAACAATTGTATAAAAAAGACAATTCTTGTAGATTAAATATTTGCGAGGACTGTATTTTAACCGTCAGTTGACTGTCCCTGTTATAATGGCTTTTACTATTAGGGGCGAGAAGGGCATTCTATATTTCTATGGTGTCACCACAACAGTTCGTAGCGGTCGTAGTTCGCCCCTGGTCGCGTGCGAAAGCTATTGCGTGATATAAATTCGTATCTATCTATCAACATGGAAACTGAATGTACGAATATCGAAACAAAAATGTGGTTATCTTAGTTTTTTTACAAGCCAGCAAGTGAATTTCTGTGTAAACCATATAAAGCGTAAGTTCTTCTACGTCCGTAGACCCGTAGAACGTAGTCTTGACCGCCTACGTAGACCCATGGCGTAGACCTCAATACTTGTAATATTTATTATATTTTTAAAGTAATACCTGTTACTTAAGTACCTACAGGGGTGGCAGCTTAAAACTTATGTTCTTTGTTTTTTTAAATCATAATTACATTATTTCACAATAACACTTTTTTTTCTTTTTTTTATAATTACATTATTTCAAAATAAGTATCCAAATAACTCTTAAGCTTACGAGAAACTGAAATGTAGTATTATAGACATTTATCTTGTTAGTTTTAGCACTTGCCCGTGTTTGGGATAATTTTTCACAAATTAAGTGATCTAGTCGGTAAAAAAGTTACTCTTGAATTATGAATTACACCATACTAGTTGAATCCTCTGTAGCTCAAATCGTTAAAGCATTCGTCAGTGAAACACGAAAGGGTCCAGGTTCAAATGATGTCTAAGGTTTTTTTTAAAAAAAATTGGATTTTTTATGAGACACGACTAATTATTCCAAAAATTATGTTTTCAGGTACGGATATTACTTGAGCCAACGAAACAAAAGCAGAAAACGTTCATGACACGTGTCCGTATCAGTTTTTGCTTAATTACATCACAATAAACGATTTATACATTTTTAACAAGTAAATCTATAAAAACATCATAAAAAAATTAATAAATATATGTTAAATTAAGACGATGGAAGAGAGACTACGGAGAAACGCTGGTGCACCATTTTATGCACCCCTGCGCCGCAAGACTTCGGCAGAGATCATCAGCGAAGCTAGAGCAGCGATTGGTGGAGGTAAACTTGCCTGGATAAAAATATAGTATTTAAGTACTAACAGTCAGATATGGACCCTTTTATTGAAACAGTAAACTAGTCTCGTGACGGCATAGTTTTTAAGAATTCCTTGGTGATGGGTTGAATACGTTTTTTAAACACCAAAGATGTTAGTACGTTGTCATTTGATCAATGTACACCAACTTTAATATGTCGCTTTTTACAATTAGTTCCGGAGATCTTTCATTAGTTACGTCGTTAATTAATAAGTGCCATGGGGATCGTTATTTGTATCATTTTCCCCCGTGTTGGTCCGGGCTTCTTGTGTACAATAGATCTTCATCAAAACGCCAGCAAGGGGTAAATGGATCATTATCATTAGACCTCTCTTCTCTCCTGATGATAAGAGACGACCGTTGCCTATAGATACCATAGACGTTGTAGATGTGTCTCTGTCTCTCTGTCTCTGTCCTATGGCCGGTATTTTAGGTCAATTGTGCAAGTCTAACAGCTACCCTATCCTTCGGACCAGAATGACATTGCCATTATGGCGGCAGGAATAGGTAAGTCGGTGGATTCCTACCCTGACGAGTGCAGCACGGTCTCTACTACCAGTGGTCTGGTTGGTAATGACCCATATAACCTTCACTCGTCTCTTACGACCTACCTGGTAGACAAATGGTCTATTATTCGTCGTGGTGGTCGTTATTCTACTCAGGAGACCCGGACTAACATAGGGGAGACCCGGACCAACACGGGGGAGACCCGGACCAACAAGGGGAAAATTATATTACTACCTATTATTATATTAGTGTGGCACCTAGTAGTTTGCGGATATGATCACAGATAACCTTGCTAACACCTGATTTTTATGGGATGAAAAAGAGAGCCGTGTTCTCTTTGGTATATATTTGGCATTAGACTTATAGTGCAAGTCTACCAGCTGCCCTACCCTCCGGACCGGAACACGACACTGTTAAACACTGTAACAAACATACACTTACAAGTAGGTGGATGAACTTTTTTATAGGGCAAGGCTTAGGTCGTTGTTCACGAACTGTAACGGCTTTATTAACCGATACGTGCGTCGCTTAGCAACAGCAGCGTAACAAATCCATAATCCATTTATCAGAGGCCTAAGTCTGCGAATTTATCAACTCGATTGTCGGATATTTGTTGGCAATTGCTCGGTTGGTTTTACATATATTAAAATATTATTAGGTATATTATTATAATATTAAAAGACTAATTGTAATAGTTTAGTAAGCAGAACATACTTCCTCATTGTCCAAAGGTGGGCGTAAATATCTGCGACACAGTTTTTAACCATAGCAGTCGTTTACGTGCAATTTGTATTTGTAAACTAATGTTTTATAATATGTTCTTGATGTTTCAAATCTTTTGAAATATTATGACTTCTTATTTAACTTGAGTTTTTATGTCAAATAATATTCCATCGTAAATTTTCTTTTAGTGAACTAACAAGTAGGTAACTTACGAGATACTTGCAGAATAGGCCTAAAATCCCGGCCGCAAGACTGCGACGCACCTGTAACATCCATGGTGTCTATGGCCAGGGTTATTTCTTAAAATCAGGATATTCGTGTCCTTGTTCGCTGACCTCTTACATAAAAAAACTTGATGCAAAGCAGTTACAGTTCCTATGAATGCTTGGTAATGGGATGTTATGTCTATCATTGAGAAAACTCGAAAAAATAAATTCAACCCACGCACTAAGTTACACTAGCCCAGTGAAAACTAAGTTACGCACATTGTGATAACGACACGTTTATGTTGATTGACACTTGATGTCAGGTGTGTCTCTGAAATGAAATTTTAAAAATATTAATAAATCATGAAGAACACTGTTACTGTAACTGTGTTGAGGTCTAAAAACACTCATTTACTACCTTTATTCTTCAAATAGATCATCATTATTATTAAAACATTTTTACTTTAATTTTTAAAAAAAGAGCATGCGACCTTCATGGAAGGTTAACTGAACAACTGTCAGATTCTTGGTTTTGATGGTACCTGCGATGAACTATGAACATATTCGTTACAAATACGTCGTCGAGTACGAGTAAATAATTTAACAGACTTGGGCCCCTGTTTAGTTTGTGAAATGATTTAAGGAAGTAAATGATTTTATTCTAGAAACCCATAATATAGATAGGTAGTCGTTAGCAAAGTAGAATAGGCTATCAGGTTTAGGGAACAATACCACGAAAATGGGGTACACCGAAGGTATAAAGACATAGAAGGTACAAAGGAGTTGAGGAGTGGTATACAAATATGAGCGAGCAATTGCGGAAAGCCACAAGTACTCCGTGTTAGTGGCAGACATTGATCTACATTTGTCTGTTACGGCAGGTAGACAAGTGCCTCTTATTTAAAGGACGTTGTAACTAATGCCAGAGAGGCTTGGGTTATGACGTCACACGATGTATTTGTTTGCAGAAATACACAACGTGTCTAGCAGCACTAGTATGGGGGGGCTGCGGCCGCTCCGCACGCGCCGACCCTTCACTCCGCGAGAGCCCCAGCGAACTTCATATACTAAGCGAGATGCCCGTCCACCAAGTGGATTTGAGTACGTTTATTATTTTTAAGCAAAGAAAGCAAAATGAAATAAATCATTTCAGGGTAAGAGCAGCTCACCTCTTAATATCAGGAGCTGTTAGTTATGCACTTGAAATGTATAGGTACTTAGCGCATACACTTCCTGTCAAATCAGAACATATAAATGGCAGATGGAATCAGAGAGGGGATAAGTCGAAACTCTACCACTTTGTATGATACAGGTTAAATCATTTCGGCGGAAGTTTCCAGAAAGTTATCTTACACTCACATCTAGTTTCCGAAACACCAATCAATTGTAATTTCAATACATACTAATACAATAATACTAATACATTATAGAAATACTAACCAATATATCGCCTCTGTGGTCTAGCGGTCCGGAAGTTGGACTTGGGGTCGTGGGTGCCTTGGTTGTGCCTCTGCCTCCCTGTTCGGGGTTATAGGCGTGAAGATACTCTACTCTTTTTCTAACCAATAAATACTAGTATCGAAACGGAACCTCGCCTCGGTCAGGTACCCTTTTAGCCAAAAAGGAAGTCAAAAAGTATCGGATTAACTAAAAAATTATCTTCACGCCCATATCCCCGAAAAGATAGGTACAACCAGGGCGCTCACGATTAGCCGAAGACACTAAGTCCCACAAGTTGGCAAAAGATGCCTATCGCCAACCGAGCACATATCAAATCCCTGGCAACGATATTTTTATTAGAAAATATTTTTCTTATCTGAGCCGGGGATTTAACCCGGGACCTCAAAAAGTTAAGTCCGACGCCAGACTGCTAAACCACAGAGGCGATAACTTACTTACTTAAATAAACGAAAGACTTCATAATCCAGTCAGTCAGTCTACTTGTAGTGACCTATTAGCCTTTGTCCTTCTTGGTGACATGACAAATTGTCGTTCTTATCGACGTGTCAGAACATGGTTGTGATGACAAATGATAAATAGTTTTTTTTTCAATTTACAGTCTTAAAAACCTCAGTCTCATGGAAGGCAGCGAGGAGGCCTTACCAGCATACGATGACATATCCAGTCTTGGAGAAGATGATGTCTCTAGTATTTCTCCAGAGTGTCGAAGAGTGCAGAAAAAAATTGTTAGTTGAGCAGTTAATTTTTAATTTGATAAAGTAACTTATGTTTGTATCTATACTGAGCTCACGTTTGGCTTAAACAAGACAGTCTGACTTATGTTTGTATCTATACTGTTCTCACGTTTGGCTCAAACAAGACAGTCTGGCTTATGTTTGTATATATACTGTTCTTACGTTTGGCTTAAACAAGACAGTCTGGCTTATGTTTGTATCTATACTGTTTTCACGTTTGGCTTAAACAACACAGTCTGTCTTATGTTTGTAACTATACTGTTATCACGTTTGGCTTAAACAAAACAGGCTGACTTATGTTTGTAACTATACTGTTCTCACGTTTGGCTTAAACAAAACAGGCTGACTTATGTTTGTATCTATACTGTTCTCTCGTTAATATAATAACGATTGAGATTGTTAGTAGAAATTACTTAGAATATATACATCAAACCAACCAACCAAAAAACCAACGTCCGTTACTAAATGACTGATTTTTATGGCAGAGAAGTAGAATGTACTGATTGCAATAATGCAACGCACATACTCTTCTTCCGGTTATCTTCTACTATCTACTGCCCGATTATAGGTCCTACGCAGTAGTTGATGTGAGCGGTAAGCCTGTACTGAAGGCTAAAATGTTTCGCTTGTTGCGTAGGTGTACCAACTATCTAATACCTATCCCCTTAAACTTAAAACGATAATCGCAAGTATTTAGTAACAGGAATAGGTACCTGCATCAACATCATTGCAAAACCTATCTACAGAGTCAATAATCATGTTCTTAAAATCCTCAAAGCCCCTCTTATTTTGTTTTGCATCAGGTTGGATTACATACATACATACATACATATCTTCACGCCAAGTCCCTTATAGGGTAGGCAGAGAGTATCGGGTGCCAGACCTCACGATCCCGACAAACCTGTCTGGCTTCCTTCACGTTTATTACCCTTTTTATACAAACACGCCGGTTTCGGGGACTCTTGACTCCACCCTCGGATAATATCCGATTGATCTGATCGTAGAATGTCAACCTTGGTCTCCCCGGGTACCTACATTGGCTGGATTAAGTTCTAAACATGTTTGATATCAAGTAGATAGGTTTTAAAAGATATAATATATAGAAAATAGCGGCGCTCCGATCCGGTGGGAGTATTAAAATTCATGGAAATTCTTTTTATCTTTAGTTTTAAAGCCCTGATGATGCTATAAAAAGTGAAACCGGTTGGCTAAAGAGTAACTAAAAGTATTAAATAAAGTGTATAGTGGATAGAGACAAGTGTTTACTTCAAAAAGTGTGTATATAAAGACACGTTGAAAGAATCTTTTTATGGTCTATTCTTCATATTTTATTATTTTATATCTACGATAACCTTTTCCACATAACATGTTATTCAGTGTGGGTTCCGGTGGTAGTTTGGTAACAATATTTAAGTCCTAACTGGCTAGTACAAAGTTGGTGTTCTTGAAGGCACATGAGTCCCGTTCGATCCCAGAACGTGCAGGCGACGGATGGAGTGGGTTCACGAAACTGCCACATCTCAGCGGCAGGAGCAAACCACTGCACCGTCGGCACACCACAGGAAATGCATCTGAAGGTATTTGCTGCCATTGTACGGCTAAATGTTTAGAATATTGTAAGATTAGGAAAGGGGTGGATTCTTTATATTCTTCTACATAAAATTATTAAGTGTTCATAGCATAGTTATTATTAAACACTTTTTTGTATCTACATACAATATTTAAGGAAATTAAAAATATTAATAAACTTAGAAAAGGAGAAATATAGAAACAGAGAAAAGGAGAGAGTAAAATGAACCCGAAAAACCCAACACTTATGCAATAATTTTACTTTGCTATTTATTCTTTAGACTTGAACAAAGCGATCTTGGTAACTCAACCACTAGGCTTAGCTGGCGACAGTACACTTATCGAAACAAAATGCAAGTCTTCGGCTAAACCGGGTATATTCAAAGAAATTCATTATGTAGAACTAAGTAGTAGTTGTACCAGAATCATCATTTATTATACTTTGTTCAAATAGTTAGTCGGTATAACTATCAGGGCCGATTTTTCAATAGCCAGATAAAACGTCTAATGGCTTAGTTTAATATTTGATTGATTCTCGCAAGAGCAAGACGTTGTAATGTATGTTTATAGATTTTTTAACAGAGATAGAAAACCTTGAAGTAGTGAAAATAGTGGTAGTTTTGTTGTGCACTCATTAAGCTAAAAGAGAAAAACGCATTTAGTGATGTGAGATTAGTTTGTACATGATATTTCTACAGACTTTTAATTGCATGAACGCAAGCAGTATTATTCCCATGTTGCTAAATGTACATATAAAAGTGAATTTTTGGCATACGTTTAGGGTTAGTTATACGATAGGGTTGCCTTTCTTCGATGACAATTAGTATTATTGAAATAATACTGTTGTAAGAGCTTAAGGTACTTGAGGCGTTGACGTGTCTGTGTGTGTCTGTCTGTAGCATTAGGTATTTACTTTTGAACCAATGGACCGAATTCGATGCGAATATTTTGTTTGAAATCTGACGGTGATCGAGTTGAACTAATTGTTTCTTAGGCAATAGGCATATGTATTTTGATCACAAATGCTTTATTTCTAATAAGCAAGATACATCGAAGGCATTGACATATCTATTTACTTCCTTAATTATTTCTAATTTGACTGTTGAGGAATCTGACCGAGAATTTGAGAAAAATGTATCGACATGCGTTGGATTCAGATTATTAATAAACCGTTCTGTGTCATTGTACGTACAATAAGAATAAGAAATGTAGTTAGCATTATATACATTATATCCGTTGTCACTCTCATTTTTATTTTAATTATTAAATAGCCGATGTTCATTTGATGATAGTGATTTTGATTAAATTTACAGAGGCAAACATAAAGAAGA
>NJDC01006146.1:19433-38943 GCA_002245475.1 Calephelis virginiensis
GCTTATTTTACATCTGTTATAATGGATTTCCGCAAAGTAACGCCTGATTCAATAAAATAGTATTATTGAAATAATACTGTTGCTTGCTAAGCTTAAGGTACTTGAGGCGTTGACGTGTCTGTCTGTAGCATTAGGTATTTACTTTTGAACCAATGGACCGAATTCGATGCGAATTTTTTGTTTGAAATCTGACGGTGATCGAGTTGAACTAATTGTTTCTTAGGCAATAGGCATATGTATTTTGATCACAAATTCTGTATTTCTAATAAGCAAGATACATCGAAGGCATTGACATACCTATTTACTTCCTTAATTATTTCTAATTTGACTGTTGAGGAATCTGACCGAGAATTTGAGAAAAATGTATCGACATGCGTTGGATTCACATTATTAATAAACCGTTCTGTTTCATTGTACGTACAATAAGAATAAGAAATGTAGTTAGCATTATATACATTATATCCGTTGTCACTCTCCTTTTTATTTTAATTATTAAATAGCCGATGTTCATTTGATGATAGTGATTTTTGATTAAATTTACAGAGACAAACATCACAAAGAGACCTTTGGCAAAAGGCAAATCGCAAACGACCGACAGTGACGAAGTTTCGGACATGTCGGCGGGCGTAGCAGTGACTAGTCTGGCGTTAGAGATTCCTAGTGCTTCCAATAATAACTATGACAAGTGAGTATATGAGACTTTAATTTACCACTAAGCGCCTATCCACATCTCCACGTTACGTTGTCAACGTGGAACGGTGCGATAACATGGTACAGTATGTTAACGTGACGCAATTTTACGTTAGCGTAACGAATAAATGCACGTTACGTCTCGTTCTAGATATGGACTACACAAGACGTATTCTGCTTCTGCTATTGATAATAAGACGGCTTTTGTTAATTGTGACACCGGGACGTGTTATATATTTATTTTTATGTAATAAAAGGACTTTTATTTAAAATCGTTATACATTTTCTCATATTATTTTAAAACCGTTTCTTTTACATCTTTCAATTCTGACAATTCTCTTTTATATTTTATCATTCTCATATTTTAAATTCAATTATTCTTTTTAAACAGCCAGTAGAGTTTGCATCGTAATGCAACCTCTACATTCACAAATCACAACTAATCGCTAAGGCTCTATTTATATTGCCACGGAATGAAATGGAACGGAAGCGCCAATTTAGCCTCATTGCGCAGAAAGGTGCGAGAATTCACGCGAACCCTAATAGATAATAGAATAGAATTCTAATTCTAATAAAATATAGATCTTAATGACAGATATTGTTAACTTTGATTTTATTATTAATATCACTTATTTTTGAGGCATAAGAAGATGAATAAATTGACGAGGGAAACATAATATCAGAAAAAGGAAAAGCGATACTCCCACCACCTGCCATGGATTCCACAGACGGCGCCTACAGTTATTTTGGGAATTATCAAGAGTGCGCGAGGATTTCCCGGAAGCCACGCAACCATTTTTTAACGCGTATTAGTTTGTCGTTATATAATCGACACAAAGTTCATTATGCTATGGAGAATTTGCTTTCAAAAATGTGCTTCCATTACATTCCGCGGCAATGTTAAATGAGACTATGAACAATCAACTTTAGCAAGCGCATCGAGTCGAGCCACGTAGCGCCCGCTCTTACCCACGGCGACGTGGTACCGTGCTAGTGCACGACGTTACCACACCGTTCCACGTTTACGACGTCAAGCGGAGATGTTGACATGCCCTTATGATTTATGTGTGCGTTTCGTCTTGAAAATTCTCATGGACAAAAAGATAACTGATCGAACACTATCAAGAAGAATACATATATATATCACTTGATCATTATTATTGTATTTTTTTGAAAGTTTAAATATTATTAAACACGTTTTCTTTTTAAATGCAAAAGTCAGCCGTTCTAGCCTCTTAAGTTAAATTTAATGGGTCTTGGTAACGTCAACAAATATGACTGTATATCCTATCATACTTACATCATAAATGCGAAAGTTTGTCTGTTTGTTTGTTACTCCTTTACGCAAAAATTGCTAAACTGATTTTCGTGAAATTGGGTACACAAATAGAGGGTAATTTGGATTAATACAAAGGATAGTTTTTATCCAGAAATAATGTTCCTATGGGACCACGTGGGCAACGCCGCGGGCAACAGCTAGTTGAAAATAATTTTGAACATATTTTGTCCGTCCGATTTTTTAGATGATGTTTTTTTTAAGTTTTTAAAGATTTTAAATTATAAAATTTTGTTAATCTACTAATATAAGGCTCGTCGCTAGTGGTTTTGATTTGAAAACTCAATTTTTGTCTTACCTAGTACGAAATACAGAAAAGTGAAATTGAAGTTTTAATTCACACAAAATTTTCAAGTAACAAATATATTTTACTAGCTGTCGCCGCGACGTTGCCCGCGTGGTTAATGGTTCCAGAGGAACATTTTTCGGGATGAAAACTAACTTTTGCGTTGATCTATGTTACCCTCTATGTGTGTGCCAAATTTCATGACAATCGATTTAACAGTTTTTGCGTTAAGAAGAAACAAACGAACAAACAAACATACAAACTTTTGCATTTATAATATTAGTAGGGTAGTAGGATTTGACGTTAGTTTTTCAATCATAAGATTTGAAATATGGTAACCTGCTATGTCTTTAGTACCTACTATGAAATTAATACCAAATACTCAAATAAGTATTAGTGTAGTAGTTCTATTTATATTTTGCGCTTCGGCTATATTCTTTAAGCTTCCTAAATCCGAATGTATTTTAAATATATCTATATAGAGTTGTTATTACATAATTAATAATTTCGCATAAATTTAGACTAGGTCAGCCAATTTAAAAATAAAAGTATAAAGTGTAAAAAGAGTAAAAAGTATAAGGTATTTAAATAGTAGTACCTACTGTACACCTCTTACATTAACTAACAGAAAACAATGACTAGTAGGTATTATAGCTTTTTATCATTAAGATGCCAGCCGTATATTTTGGCTATGATCAGCTGTGATATTGGCTATCTCAGCACACATACTACAAATTATGAAGTTGCAAATTTAAATATGACTACGTTTGTAGGAAGCCTAAAAGACTGAAAAGATTCAGGTGGTATTTCTGCTATGCACTAATAAACTTATTTTAAGTTATCGCTGCCTTGTTTCAACGCCAGTGATAGAAAGAGATAAAACACATTTAGTGTCGTCAAAAAAATTGTCGACATTTCTATTTGTAACAAGCTTTTTGTTATAATTTTATTGAAAACAGAAATTTTAAAGTAAGTTTAGACAATGTGCGTCACAATCGGCACATGGAAAGGTATATTGCTACTACAAAATGTTTAATCATAAACTGTTATCTTTTTGTCGGTAGGATAAAGTGAAGATACTTTAAATTTTTGTCTGCAGGATGAGTGTGCTCGAAATAGCTGAGGCGTTATCAAACAAAGCTTCGAATGTGGATCACGTCCTCTGTCTTCTAGAGGCGTTGCAGAAACTAATCGAAAAGTCTTCACCAACTCGTAGTTTGCGAGACCTTCTTCTGCGCTCATTGTTCACACACGTCGACAGTCAGGACGAAAGGATTCTTCTGGCTATAGCGCTCGCTTTGCTAACGGTAAGTTACCTGTATGACTTCTGGCTCCAGTCCTATAGATAAGACATGGCTAGTAAACGAGACGTGCTGAGTGCTTACATGATTCAGTCGTTTGAAAAACCCATTTCAAGCAAGGATGTTCGCCGAAGTAAAAGTTGGCTGAATGTGTATAAGTATTGTATTAAGCTGAAGAAAAGTGGTGAGATACTTAAATCCACATCTTAATCTGTCCATTCTTTTAGTTGTTATAATGCCACAGATAGACTCATACACGCTCTTCAAAATTAAAACACATCTCAATATTGTCGGGGGTTAAAAGATCAAATGAAAGGGTAGAAAAATAAGATGAGCCACGCCTGCTGACAACTTCGTCACTCCTTTTACTTTTTCTTTATATAGTATCAGTATGCTACCAACGCATATATTAGGGTACCTTTAATCAACAAATTTGCCTATCTAGTTTTTTTTTGTGACTGTACAAAAATCAAAATTTGCCAGATCAGATTTGATTGATCGAAATACATTCTGTGACGTTTCTCCAGGCGCAACGGTAAATTTGCATTCGACGCCGGCACTAAGTTAGTATTTTGTGCTGGAACTCAATAAATTAAGTCCTTGGACGGTGCTCCCTGATTTTTGTACCTAACTATGGTGCATATTAGTCTAATTATTTATGTTTGAATACTATATTGCTTAGCTCACGATTTTTGCTCGATTCTTTATTGTTTGAGGAATTCAGTTACGAGAGCAATAGGTAGTGGACCGTGATTTTCGATTTATCTTATATTTATTATCTTTTATTTTTGGTTTTTCAACTTTGTTAATTATTATAAACGTGGCAATGAGTCCAGATTTGAGTGGGCTCAGCCCGTTTTCATTATGGACGTTCAGTTTTTCTAAACGAACCTATATGCTTACTAATTAAATAATCCTTAAATTAAAAAAATTCAATAACCTCCACTAAGCCTACATATTATGCAGATAACAACCATCTCGTTCACGCCAGCTTCCAAATCCCCATTGAAATCTATCCATCTGTTCAAAGGTTGTGATGCCACAGAAAGACACACACACGTTTTTTTCGTCCGGGCTTCTTTGCAGAATAGACCATCTGCTTTCCCGCCAGGCAGCTTGTAGCCTTTTAGATAGGCTTACCGTCACTAACACCGTGACATCTGACTAGGTGGTAGAGTTTCGCAGTGTCTTACCCGCTTTGGTACCACCCCCTTACCTATTCCTGCTGCTGCTATGTTTTATTTACTTATGGTACATAAATACCTATTTCCTCTGATTCTAGTTACGAGTGACCGGGCCGCACCTCACAGCCGCATTTAATATTATTTACAAGATCGCACGTAGTGACAAAAACGAACATTTATTAGGGAAAAACAATCTTGTTGGTAAGTGGATATGATTTAATTATAATACATACTTTTATTTAGTACTTATTTTATTACTTTAGCAATGAGTAAGTACCGACTGAAGTCATCCATGAATAATTTGAGCTTAGTGAAATTTAAAAAAGGTTTTTTATAATTAGTAAATCCGACTTTGATTCCACTATTGTGTCATGTAATTACAAAAAAATGAGTATATTTTTCTCGATTCCATCATCAGATTTAGACTTTGTGGCAACGGGACGTCGCAAGAACACTCTTTCAATCGGTTCACAATTGACATCGGTTTATCGATTTACATACGTAACAAAATATGTAGTGGCCAAACATTTAACCCTCCTCTTTTTTTCTAAATCGATTAAAAATATACTGATTTTCTGCTTTTGGACTAAGCAGTGACGGTTTTGGCATACTAGCATTTTCGTTTTATTCTAAAATTATAAACAGACTATTCAATTTTATTTTTCAAAATTGATTCCTACTTTGCGTTGTAGAGTTTTTTTACAACTTTTATGGATATGTATATATGTATATACATATAGCTTCTGCTGTTAAGCCATAATGGATTCTAAGCTATTGTGCTGTTTTGAAGGACATGGTCAATTGTCATTCGTATTTCTAACCTTGGCAGAAATTGTAATAATTGAATAGCTGTAAGTTGCCGCTCACTATAGTACATGTAATTTAATTAATTTACTGTAACTTTATCCTGGACATGATGCATATAATACAAATAGATGGTATAACATTTGCTAGAGTTGGTAGTGGAGGGGTGCGGGCGTATAGACCCAGTGGTGGAGTGCGAGTGTTGCAGCGCGGCTGCGAGCGTGCTGCGAGCGCTCGTGGTGGCGCCCGCCCGCTGTCGCGCCGCACACGCCGCCGGCGCTCTGCACGTCGCCGTGCTGCATCTCAAGATACTTAATGCTGCGGTATGTCATTTTGGCATTTGTGTACTCTTACACCAAGTTTGACTTCAGTGCCCCGTCGGGTGGTGCTTTCACTTTGCATAAATTCTACTTTGGTATTTAACACTAAATAAAGTAAACTAATATTTAACTTATAAAGTTATGCAGTGGTCTTACCGTTTCGGAGCATACATAATCTGTCAGACAACATTGATTGCCATTCTATACTAATAGATTAATATTCTAGGCAGTTTATTGTTGAAACTATCAGTGACACAACTACCCTCAGACGGGGGTATACGTAAGAAGAACTAACGGCATCTTCGCGTTCGGAGATCGCAGATATCATGCCTTAAAACGAATACTCCATGACTGTGACATGATTAAGCCAAATAGTTATAATATTTTTAAAACACATGGGCTAGTTTGTTGATATGCGGCATTTAATATATTAATAGCGCATTGTCAAACTCGGGGTTTCAATAAGTACCTATGTAATTTTTATTCCTCTTACACAGAGTCCAGAAATACGCAGCCAAGAGCGTATATCACAAGCGTTGTATCAAGTAACTGGAGCTATTCGGGCACTAGCGGGCGCAGGGGAGCGTAGCGGGGAAATCGCAGAAGAAGGAGAGGGGAGGTGGGCGTTAGAGTTCGTCCACTGTGGAGCACTTCCTGAGCTACTGACCGCGCTCAGGGCGCATACTGATAGAGATCTCCTGGCTAACGTTGCACGCTGCCTGAGGTGAGTCGTCTCATCATATTGGATTAGTCATTATAACGTCTAAAAAAGTGAATTTTATATTTTCCATTATCGCCGAATGATAAAATTTCCAAATATTCACATTTTGTAAATGAAAAAACATGATACTGTTTTAAATACATATCACTTATAAATTATTATTTTATAAATAGCCTAACGGTTTCGCTTATATATATGCTAAAGTTTTAGCCCTAATGATGATAAGTGATACCTAAAACAGTACAAGTGATTTTGAATTTAAAAATATATCAACAAAAGTAAGTATGTCTGCCTGTATCCCCCGAACAGGTACACAGAGGCACAACCAGGATATTCACGATCAACCAAATATACTGCTTATTTCTACAATGTGGTAAGTGGTAAACCAACCGGGCGCTTATCCCATCGTGGGCATAGTCGTTTTTATTAGTAAGTTGAAAAAACATATTTTGATTCGCCCAGCCAGGGGATCGATACAGAGACCTCATGTAGTCAACGCTAACACCTTACAACCAAAGCATAGAGGCGATTGTAACATCTGCTTTTACCTTACTATAACTTTTACCGTTCTTTTATCAGTCGACTTATTCGCAGATAATGTTGTAATACGTGCTTGTTTGACTTGATAGTAGGGTGTTACAATATGATGTATGTTGTGTGTGGTGTAGCGCGGTGTCGGGGTGGGCGACGTGCTGCGCGGCGCTGTGTGCGGCGAGCGCGGTGGGCGGCGCGCGAGCGCTGGTGGCGGCGCTCGCGGCCAGCGCGGCTCGCGCCCCGCCCGCAGTACGGCTCGCCTACACGCTCGGGAACATGGCCGCCGCAGATACGCAAGCCGCGCTAGCCGTCAGTATACTCACAAATTCCAATTAGGTATTTCGAGAGTTTTGGCGGATTCAAAACAAAACATGGACAAAGATTATGCAGAATTATTAAATTTTGTATACGTTGGTATTGAGCATAATTGGCCAATTTTAGTGGCATTTCGTACAATTTTATTCAGTTAAAGTTGATAGTGTACATTTGAAGTATTCATAAAGAAATTTGTATATCGTGTGTTTTCTCCTTGCCGCCAAATTTTACTCGGTGTGCTGAGTTATATGTAAGCCACCGCTTTACATTTACATTTACAAGACACCTCAACTACTTCTATAACAATGAAAACTACTAATAAGAATAAAAACTTATCAATGACGTAATCTAAAAGATAGAAGAAATATTTAAAAACAAGGAAGAGGTAGCATAGCCGAAGGTTTTAGCGTGTCAGGGGTACAAATTGACTTAAAAAATTATGTATTTTAAATCTATTGCCAACTACTCTACTACTCTGCTGGCGATCGAGTCACGTAAAGCAACTTGTCTAGGTGGGGATCTAGTGCCTCCTGCCATCTGTATGTCAGAGTTAGACATTATTTGCGATCATGGACAAGTCAGTACGAAACGTAGTCCTGAAGGTAGAGCGAATTTTATATTAGCTCCTTCAGTCGATGCTTTCACTTTTCAAAACAGATATGTCATAATAATGATTTTTTTTTTAATAAATTTATTGCAAAATAAACACTTAATAAACTTGAATTCTCTAGTCCTTCCTCCAATTAATAAGCCCCCTCTTCCTTAGGATTAAAAATAGTCTACCTAATTGAAATAGAATTTACTATACCTAAATTCAAATTAGTAACTCTATAATAAAAAACTGTTATCTAAGTAGTCTAGTATCGTATTAAATATTTGAAGGAATAATAGCTTAAAAGTTTTGTTTTATGTGTAAATTGTTTTTCGCGTTTGTTTTTTAATTCTCCTTACTAATTGCTCGATCTCTATATCAACTTTTAACTTTTTAAACTTAATCACTATATAGTAGAAAAAACAAAGTTGCTTCGTCTGTCCCTATATCCCTTTGTATGCTTAAATCTTTAAAACTACACAATGGATTTTGATGCGGTTTTTTAAAGATAAAGTAATTAAAGAGGATGGTTAATATGTATATTTCATAACCGTGCGAAGCCGGGGTGGGCCGCTAGTATGTAATAAAATCGATACTCCTTACCAAACCCCATAAGAGACTTAGCCTGAAGATATATATTGTAAATATGAAATAATCATTTACTCACTTATACGTTTCAGATATACAACGAAGAAGGTTCAGTAGATGTGTTTTTGACTATTCTAGAGTCGTACACTCAGAGAATAAAGCACGTATTGAAGGACGCGGAAACTAATTTGACGATGCAACTACCAGGTACGCCATTTATTATTTTCTCATATAATATCCTTATCATAATATATACATAAATACATATCTTCACGCCAAGTCCGCTGTGCAGTATACAGAGAGCAAAGGGACCCAAGTGTCCCTTGCACACCTTCCTGGCTTCCTCCACATTGATTACTCTTTTCATACAAACGCGCCGGTTCTGTAGAATCTTGGATTATACCCTAGCGATTAGATCGTTGAATGTCAATCTATGTAGGTCTCCCCGGGTACCTACATTCTTATATATATATCGTATATCTTTTTGTCAATCTTTTATCTGCCATTTTTTTCACATTGTTTCTCATTTTTACCCCAACACTTTCTTTCATTTCAAAACTCTCTCTTAGTCTGCCCTATTTCGAGTTCGGTCAACGAGTGTAACACCACTGATTATACTTTACACTTACTTACAAAGCAGACATACAACGCGAATGTGGATGGATGTACCCGTGGAGACCTAGTTTGATATTCCACGATCAAATCGCTCGGGTGTTATTAGAAAGTATTTGTAGGCATGGGGAATGAATGTGAAGGAAGCCAGGTATTTCTGCCAGGATCGTGAGATTTGTCACTCGATACTCTCCGCCTACCACGAGGATGTGTATACTTATCGTAATAAAGGAAAATATTTGATTGTTTGTCAACATGTTACACTTTTACGACTAAAACTTCCAGGTGATTAGTTAGTTAGATTAAGTGACTAATGACGATTCACGGGTAATCACAGGTAACATTAACAATTCCATAGAATATATTCCTGGAAACCTTCGAAAAAAATTTTAATTGACAAATAAGCTTCAGAAATTGCTTAAGTGTTGTTGTATTTGTAACTACTATGACTAAGTGATGCTATAAATGACTGTAACCTTTCTTGTAATTTAAGTTAAAAAAATGTATGTGGCCCATGCACAAAACTAAGCTGTACTAAAATGATGCCTTACTACAAAAAAAAATGACGCTGTTTAACTAAACACTGCATATATGCATCTAATAATATTATGCTACACGTGGATGACATGGCAGCATGTTACTGGTTGAGACTCCAGTTTTAGACAGTGTTTAGTGCAGCATGTGTTCAACGAGTGTTTAATTATTATTATTTTTGTAATAAGATGATGGTATCGCCATGGCGCTTAATGTGTTAAGAAAATTATTTATTTAAATGTTAATGATTACATGTATGTAGGAAGGCATCTAACTATTATGTGTAACAATTTCAGACTCCAAGTCATCAGAATCAGATGGTTCCAATGAAGATGTACTTATTAAGGTAATGTTAAAAGATTTTATTTTTAGTAAAATAATAATTTTGTTACGTAAATATGTAACTAATAATTTGATATCTAACTTTTGTTTTTCACCAATGGACACTGATCTCTTTGATATATTTTAATCTGCGTCTTGCAAATAATTTGTTGCCAATTTACTTTTTTATGAAATGTAGAGAAATTGACAATTGTATCGGGCCTTACTTAAAATGCTATCTTAATGTATTAATTAATACCGATTTAAAAATTAAAAGTTACGTTCTTTAGACGGCGGTTAGATTATTTTTCTAAAACAATTTAACTAATTACATACATACATACATACATATCTTCACGCCAAGTCCCTTACGGGATAGGCAGACATTTATAACCCTTTTCATACAAACACGCCGGTTTCGGAGACTCTTGACACCACCCTCGGATAATATCCGATTGATCTAATCGTGAAATGTCAGCCTTGGTTTTCCCGGGTACCTACATCCATCCACATTCGCATTGTATATCTGCTTTGTCAATCTTTCATCTGTCATTCTTTCCACATGACCGAACCAGCGGTACTAATTACGATCTCAATATATTGGATGAGTGATTAATCAGTACCCGAATCTTTGTACTAAAGTCACCACACCTAAGTAGTAGTAAGTATATTAATTTAATATCTTTCAATAACATTCTTACAACGTATTTTGTCAATTTATTAATACTATTTTTATTCAGACTTTCCTGATGATAAAAGAAACTGTTCACTATAAATCTACCTTTTACAAAGCACGGCAATGGTTTCACTATTGACCAGGATAATATGGTGGCGGGAATATGTAAAGCGGTTATACTAGCTAATTATTTTTAATGGCACCTGCTAGTGGTCGTTTTAAAGTTTGCTGTGTAAAACATTGTTTTTTGGAATAAGATAGGGCACATGGCTTTTCGCTTCCGTTGATGATAGAGACCGTGACCTATAGACGCTATATATGTTACAAGTGCTTCGCTATCCTGTGGCCTGGGTTAGGCGTATTGTGAAAGTCTACCTAAGTCTAACGTCTGCTCTACTGTACTGTTATCAAGTTTCTGCACAGAATTCTACTACCTATACTCTTGTTGTATTTAATCTAACACTCGCCTCTTGGAGCTGCCGGACAGGGAGCATGGATTAGCATGTCATTATCTAGTACTAGCCGTCACGACAACCTGCGTTCCAACCGTTCTGTTTGTCGGTCCAACTGTTTTGGAGTTTTACTGAGACTAACGAACAGCAATTTATTTTTATATATTTATACTATACAAATATACTATATATTATGTAATGGTCCTGCATAGACAATCCGTGTGTTGGCGAACCTGTGTCTGTCGGAGCACTGCGGCCGCGGTATCGTAGAATGCCACGCCGACCGCACTCTTCGCGCTATGTTGGCCTGCTTGGAGGTCGCCGGCCACTCCGCCACACAGGTACTGTTGATTTAATAGGTGAACTGTTTTCCAAAATAATCGCATTACCTTTACTAAAGATTGTTAAATTAAACGAGGGATTGTAGGTAAAATGAAAGTTACAGATTAGCCGCTTTACTAAAAAAAATAACACTCTTTGAACATATGTTTTGTTTAACACTTTTTAAAATTGTATTCTCAACCAATGACGTGATGCAACGTCATCCACGTATGATTTTTTTTTGTTTTTATATAAAATACATTTAATGTACATATACACTAAATACTATATACATATTATCATAAAATAATATATATACATTATACAGTAACTATTAAGACCTGAAATAAACTACTGTTGCAAATTTAGGGGTAAAGGTGACAACTACATCATATTTGCACGTTAAAAATTTTATTCAAACATTTAAATGTCAGAAGTGAAAGCATGAGAGTAAAATAAATGCGGTTAAAATGAGAGCGCTACGGAAAATCTGTGGTGTTACACTAACTGACTGCATTCGTAACCGTGAGATCCGAGAAAGAGTTGAATTAAATAAAAGTGTTTGTGTTGAAATGAGAAAGGTCATGCTCCGCTGGTTCAGTCATGTAGAAAGAGTACAGGTGAAAGATTAACAGAGCAGATATACAATGCGAATGTGGATGGATGTGGGTACCCGGGGAGACCAAGGTTGACATTCCACGATCAATTAAAAAGTTTGTAGGAAAAGTTTAATGAATGTGAAGGATCGTGTGATTTTGCACTTGATGCTCTCTCCCTACTGCGTGAAGGATTTGGCGTGATGATAAGTGTGTATTTAAATATTCATTTAGTGACTATGGATTTATAAATTTCTCGTGTCTGATATTAAGAGTAAAATGAACGAAGAGCAGCGAACGGAGTTGGCGACGGCGGCGCTGGCGGCGCTCAACAACGTCAGCTTCTACCTACCGACCGACGCGCCGCCCGCGCTGCACGACTCTATCGATAGACTCTGCTTGGGTAAGGACGAGTAACATACTATACGTTCTATACAAAAGAAACAATAAAAAAATCTAACGTTTACCCTTAAAATAGGTACGTTTTATTGTCTGCGTCCTTAGTATATTGAAAACTAAAAAAATATCTTATCTACAGCTCTAGGAAAAAAAATATATATGTATATGTCGTGGACAAATCGCTGAATTGATCATTTCATGAAATGGTTGAGCATTTCGTAAAGTGTTCACGTTTCATGTAGTGGCCTACTAATGATAACCAAATCATTACATTCACACGATAAACGTTTAGCGATTTGGTCACCCACGTTTGACCATATCGTGAAAATGGGGTAACCATAAAATATTTAATGAAAACCCAGAACAAGTTTGTTACGTACTTATTTATTTTTGGTTGTTTGTTTTTTTGAATTTAAAATAAGAAGTTTGGTTGTTTGAATTGTTTGGTTGTTTGTACTGGTTTAGCACAGGTACTACAGTGATGAGCTGCGAATGTCTCCTTGCCGCAGATTAGACACACTTGACCATCAGTTGATTCTGATTCAATATTTTCTACATCAATTGGCTTCAAAGACAAATTTATACCTCCATCAGTATCCAATACGTTCACTTTCCCTTCATCTGGCGGTGTTACAGTGATAAGCTCTTTATTCTCACAAATAGATTTTTTCTGGTCTACTTGTTGTGTTATATTAAGTAACTGGTTATTCATAGCTACAGAAACCTCTTTCTGTTGAATTTGTTCTAATTCTTCCTCCGTCTTTAATGATGCAATAATGCTTTCTGGAATGTTACATCCTTTTAAAATAGTTTGCGGATCAGAACCAAATAATGCACGGTAAGGGGATCTGCCGATTATGCGGTGATGGGAGGAGATTTTATAGTATTGGACAAAGTAACATCCAATGGACCAGTTAGTACTCTTATTATCCTGCATCCAACACCGCAACATATTTTCGACATCCTGGTTGGACCTTTCCACGCTACCTTGTGTCTGTGTAATTTTGCATTCAGGCCACATCCTCACTAATTCTCCTATTACATGCGCGGTGAACACTCTTCCATTGTTACTTTGTAATATAAACGGAGCACCAAATTCTAAAAATATTTTCAGAAGTTCCAAGGCTATTTCTGTAGCTTTTTTTTTATTTTAGTGGCCTCAGGTGTAAAAAAAATGTGGCATGGTCTTGGTAATTCATCAGCCATTTGAATTCTCCGTCCGTAACATACTGTAAGTCAATCAAATCAACCTGTCTTCGTGTATTAAAATCTTTTGAAATTATCGGCTGTGTTACTATACCTTTTTTTGGCACTGCACATTTTGTTTCACAAACGGAGTTTTGAAAACAGAGTTTGGTTATTGACCTATATAAATATCTTAATAGGTTTCTTTGGAATGTAGAGCCTGTTTTTGATGTGTTGAATCATTTTGAGTCGACCACCATGTCCAAAACTTTTGTGAACTACCTTCAATACTTCAACATAAGTCTCCATCGGAATTATACGAATCGTAGGATCATCGGCGTTTTTTTTTCTTGAATATGAGGTATTCCTCTTCGACAGTTTCCATAATATCATATTTTGATAACCAGTAGTAGTCCATAGACTTCTTTTTCGTGGCCACCCTACTCTCCTTCATTTGTTTTATAACCTAAAAAAGAAATTAAAATTATTTTGGGTAAGTAACAATCAGACATTTGACAATCAGTATAATATCAGATAAATTAACATTTATTTTGATAAAATACGTTATTTAATTCAATTAAGTACATAAAAATGTAATATAATGTAAAATATTACGAACTTGTGAAATACGTTCCACACTCCACGGTTTTTTCACATTTTTCTCGGAACTTGCATAATACTCTAATACTTTTTCATCAAACACGTTTTTGTTACCACTCTCTTCCACGTTTAATAACTAATTATTCGCTTTTTTGTTTTGAGAAAATACGTCTACGCTTACAAGGGCCGCCATCTTGACACAAAATAAAGCGCTTACAGCGCCTCTACCGGTAGTCAATGAAAAAATCCCACGATATGATCGATTAAGATTGATTATTTCATGAAATAGCAGTGCGTCCAGCTGGCCAAACGATTTCTTGTCATTGATCTGGCCTGGGCACATCATGATATGGCCAATGGACAGTGAAATATTTAATGAAATACAACCATTTCATTAAATGGCCGATCATTTAATGAAATGGGTAAGTCTACGATGCGACCACGACATATATATACAATTCAGTAAGGTATGCATTCGAATCGTCCAAGCACAAATTCGGCTAATTCTACAGATTTATGAGTCATAATTACTGTCAAGTTTCCTTTTCGCTCTGGCTGGCTCGATCAAAAGACGTCAAGTTTTAAACTAGATATTGTAGTAAAGATAAAATGCAATAAATCTTCATTGTCCACCAAATATAAACAAATTAGAAATACGTAAAAATAGGAGATCAAATGTCTCGCCGGTTTTCCAAGTTTTGTTGTGTCAAGAGTCTCCGAAACCGTCGTGTTTGTACTTTGTATGCAAAGGGTAGTAATGAATGTGGAGGAAGCCAGGCGGGTTTCATGCGGGAAAATGAGTTTTGGCACTTGATACCTACTCTCTCCTATACCTTTGGGGACTTCGCGTGCAGATATGTATGTATGTGTGTTACGAATAGATAAGACAGAATAGAGCATGTTACGAATGCACTTTGCATATCAATATTCATTTTTAGAATATGGCAACGTCTGTTAAACTTACTTTAAAAATATAAGCATGTTGCTTTTTTTTTAAAATGGTTCATGTGTTGTCAACCTTGCGGTTTTTACAACTTCACCGGTCTTTAAATGTTGTGTGGCAGCGAGTTGTATCTGGGCGTCGCGTGGGACGGCGAGCGTGATGTGTGAGGCGGCGCGCGTGCTCGGGAACGTGTCCCGTGCTCCGCGCACCGCGCAGCTCCTCGTACTGCACGGCGGGCTCGATGCATTACACACTTTGCTTCAACACGGTACTCCATACATCATTACATTAATGTTTATGTAATACAAATGATAATTATTGGCACTTGGCACTCGAGACTCTCTTTCTACCACGCAAATACTCGGTGTGAAGATATGTATGTAAGATGAAAAATTTCAAGGTAGTTCGTCCATTGCGAAACCAAATTACTAAGCTATATTACTGTCTGAATTGGTTGTATAAACATTTATTAGGCAATTTTTCACTTGTCTCAGTCGGCTCAAATATTGTAATCTTACTAAATCGAACATCAGTTTCCAATTTGTGTTCATGTGCATAATATGTATTGGAAACAAAACAAATGGTGTTCGAGAAACTTTCAGTTCGATCGATATGACATTAGTAAAAGTGATACGTTTTAAGTGTAAATAAGTTATTTAAAATGATCTACTTGAGATCATATTTTATTTAAAAACAGTCTACTTTGGTAAGACTTGTTTTTTTTTGGCTTGATTGAATTCAAATCGATTATAAGTGTATTAACAACCTTATATCTCTGTTTGCTAAAATACATTAAAGATATACTACCCTAACTTTAAGTGGACTAAGCACCTTTACTATTTCTGGTGTCTATAGAGCACCTACGTGTCGTCACCGGGAATTTTGTCAATTGTGACCATACTAAAATGATAGAATAATGGCTAAGTGGTCACGAGTGCGATTGTGTCGTGTACCTGCAGAGTGTGGCGAGTTGCGTGTTTCGGCGGCGGGAGTGCTGGTGAACGTGTGCGGGGCGGGCGCGAGCGAGCGCGCGGTGTCGACGTGCGTGTGTGGGGTGGAGGCTGCACAGCACGCGCGAGACACTCGCGCGGCGGGACTGTTGGCGCGGGCGCTGTGGAACGCCAGCGAGCACCAGCCACTGCCCCCTCAGCTGGCGCAGCGGGCGCGCGCCGCCTTCCGAGCACTCATTGGTAATTCATGCATTGATTGTAATTCTTCTTAGGAACCTCCGAAAGCTATCATAGTATGATGATGACTTTTATGCAATGACCACATGTGGTTGGGATGGGTGGTCTCTTGCGAATTTTCACAGCCAGCCTCCGAACCAGAGCATGATGGCAAACAGCACTAATTTTTATTGCAGTTAAAATAATGAAGCGGCGATTAAGAGACGTTTCAAGACAATTTATCGATTAAATATTTGCTTATCAAAGCTAATATTTCGGTTTACAAAATGATATATTAATTATCAATGTTATAAGTTCGTTATTAGTATAAAACTCACGATTTTACTTTTTTATATGATAAGACAACGAACAATCATTTGGCTCTCCTGATGTTTAGAAACACGTGTGTTACGCCCATCGTGCAAGTCTATCGGCTACCCTACCCACCAGACCAAACATGACTCGGGCATTATGGCGGCACTAATAGATGAGGCGGTGGATAACCCAGACAAATTGCAGCACAGTACTTTACCACCAGTAGTCTGACCTTTGCTCGCCTATTAAAAACTGACTGTTAAAACGACAAATGGTCCGTTCACACTGAAGAACAGCACTATCTCGGGGTCAACACGTGGCCCATACAATATATAAAGTGTATACAAACATTGTTATCTTTCAATGAATTCAACCGTTTTGCCTGATTCTGCCCCCTTCCCGTAACCATATAGGTTCACTGTCTGAGTAAACTATCTGCAAAATTCATTGATAAAAATCACCACTTCTTAATTCCATTAGCGGGATAAAGATTTTTCATATTCGCAACAAACCTGCAAACTATCGACTATTGATCAACAAAATACCTATACACCGTTAGATGATATTTTCTTATCTTCATAAAAAGGTCAAAGCTGATTTAGTTCTGAAAATATCTAGCGTCTATTTTGCTTTCAGAATCTTTCCGCTGAAAAAGTCCTAATTAAACACTAGTATCAAATACACCGATAGTTGTTGCTCCTCAAAGTTTTCCTGGAAAGACACACTTTAAAAAATAGTTTATTCTTGAAAATTCGACCGTTAAATGTAGAAAAATTTGTCTTTATACTTAATGCTGTAAGCTTATTTTAGTGTGTGTTACGGTAATTGAGTACATAAGTCATAGACTCCGTGGCGCAACGGTAGCGCGTCTGACTCCAGATCAGAAGGTTGCGTGTTCAAATCACGTCGGGGTCAATATTTTTGGATTAAATTCATAAACTTATTTTCAATTTCCATAGCTGTTATAATGGTTTTATGTACTTTCGGAGTATGACAAGTTTTTTAATATTTAAATTGATCTAACCTTTAAGTGCGTTAAATATACTATTATGTTGGTAATATAGGTATTAGCACGAAAATTATACCAGAAATTAGTACCTAAAGATTTTTTTTGATTATTATTAAAAATACATTATAAGTCATTTATTTACAAGCAAACAATTCTGTAAATATTTCTTCCAACTATTTTTTATATAAAAATCTAAATTATTTGTATAAACTTGATGTGAGGCTAGTGAACGAAAAGGTTTTTTTCCAGATGATGACACAGTATTCAATGCATGCGAAGCGTACAGAGATAACGGAGACAGTAACGAACGCCGCGTAAATAAAAACCATGTAAGTTCCTAGTTCCTTTAAATTTAAAATATTGGGCTATATTTGTAGGTTCCAAGGGTTTGTAGTTACTCAGACAACAGTTCAACTGCAGGAATAACTGAATCTGACATAATTTAAAATAAAATGGGTGTGATGTGCTGACGAAAGAACAGACGCACATGTCTAATTTAGGTGAGTTCCGATTTTAGGCAAATGGCTATGGGACAAAAGGCTAAGGAACCTTAAAAAATTGTTAATTTTGGTATCGGTATGTATACAATATACCCGATTAGGTGTGACGTAGAATAAACCTTTCTTTTGGTAATTCCGCGGAACACTCGCAACTCATAAGCGGAATTCACAAAATAATTATACTATACGTCTTTAATTGTAGATTTCAGCAAAATAAAGCCTAATTTAATAAAATAACATGCTCGCCGATTGCTTGCATGTTTGCTAACATTCTGGTCAGTATTCCCGAAAACATTCGCACCAACAAGTTGATCATACCGGCCAACATACCTAATAGGATGCTTGCCAACACGCACGATTGGAACATGTCCTCCAACATGCTGAACAAAGTGCGCGATATCATGCTTGTCCATTTCAACAATCTCGGCAGTATGCTCAAGATAGAAACAAACGCGTAGCGTTAGTCGTGTCGACAACTAGCATTCCAAGTCAGGAAAAAGTTGGAAGAAACTCTGTTTACAAACAAATAAAATTAAAAAAAATCCGAACGCGTTAACCCGGTGGCATAGGCTATTTATTTATATTTATAAAAAAAGTCGTGTATTATTTAAATTGTAAATTGTATTTGTAATTGTAGGTCAAGTTTGATTTGATCAACGACGATTTCGAGCCAAAGCGTTCAGATCCTGGATATGGTTTCAAAGCGAGTAAGATACACAATAGCGAAGAAGATTTGCAACAAGATAATTCCTCAGACGAAGAAGCTGACCCAACAAGGTATGCGTATATCGAATACGTGGGGTTGAGACTACCCATCGTCCGATATTGGCATAATTTAACAAGGTACCTATTTAAATTGATTATTCGACAAAGAAAGTTAGACAGACTATACCAAGATCTGCAATACCTTGTTCTAATAGGTACCATGGTCGTGCTTTAGCTCAGAGTGTGTCCTACCTTCCTTCTGGAACTCTTCATATGTAAAAGGCTAAAGATCTGGGATCTTCAGTCAGATTCAGATTCAGTCTTCAAGTACCCATAGGGACTAAATAAATACTACCTAATTTTTTGGTGCATACCTACCAAATAATGTACAGGGATACTTTTAAGGACTGGCTAAATTTGAATATAAGTTAAAGCTAAAATTATACTGTGGTGTAAATATTAAGCCAAATTTTAGTATTTACTTTAATCAACTTTAAAAATTCAT
>NJDC01006146.1:45547-108098 GCA_002245475.1 Calephelis virginiensis
AAACATTTTTTGATTTTTTATTTTTTTTTTTGATTTTGATATATTCACGATCACATGCAAAAATATGTACCTATCCATTATGAATTACAATAATATGTAAACGATATTATTAAACAAAAATGTAATCAATACTGTTTCATAATAATGTATGCAATAATACCTGTAAGTTTTTCTTAAATATGTATACACTTGTAAAACTTTAGCAGCTTTCGCTATTTTGAAGAAATGGTATTAATTTCAATAACATGTACACAACGTAATTTTCCTTTTAATGTAAACATTCGTTTTTATCTTGTAGATTTTGTTAAGATGGTAGCCAGAATGCGGCAGCGAGCGGTTGCATGGAATGTTTTATTCGGTTATGCTTTTCCTATCTACCCTCAACAATCTATTGCAGTGGAATTCAGAATAAATCGTTACTTATACAGGGTTACAGTACCAGTACAGTAGTCGACTTACCAGTCGACCCAGATCCGTTGAGGGCGTATATCTTCCATCATTTCTGACTGACTTGACTAAGAAATACCCTATCCTTAACCTAACAATTTCCGAGATATTCAAATTTATTTGTTTTCTATAAAATTTTCCGGTTTTCGGCTATCAGATTAGATATTTTGAAATGTTTCGGTATTATAATTACTATTTTTGAAATTTTTACAGATTAAATGAAAAGATTTATGACTGCAATAGCTGAAAGTGATCGTAAGATAACTAAATAGGACGTCGATGACGCGGTCTAAAATGAAAAAAAAAGTGTGAATTAGAAAGTTCATTTTTCTTTGAAAGATATCTAAACAACAAAATGGCTCGTGTATTGCAGATATGTTTAGTAATATCTGCGTTTTATCATCTATCAAATGAGCTCTTACAATGTAGGATTTTATGAGAATTCATTAAAAATATAAATCTCTATAGTCTATAGGGGAGGTAAAAATTAGTGGCTCTGATTTGTCCTTGACTGACTGTAGAAAGCAAAATAAAATAATGAATAAGTACAATAAAAACATAAATAACATTTATTTATTTATTTTATATATATTTTACTTCTAAATATGTTTTGCACACATCGTTAATTCTTGTACGAAGTCCGTTTTCAACTATACCAGTAGCTAAAGTCCTAATTTCATGCGCAGTATTAACAATCCTTTCTCTCGATTCTTCAACGGACGAAATTGGATCGAGCTCACTATACACATGGCTCTTTATGTTCCCACATATAAAAATACATGGGGGCTAGGTCCGGACTTCTGGCAGGCCAGGGTAAAGGCCCACCTTGTCCAATCCATTCGTTGGGCCAAGTTGTGTCCAGCCAAACTCTGACACTTCTGGATTGTGCAGGCCAGCCGTCATGCTAAAACCATATGTCCTGCATCAGATTGAGTGGCAAACCGCCTAACAAATTGCTTCGATCTTCGCTAGGAAAATTTTCGTAATATTATCCATTTAAATAGTCAGAGAGAAAGTAGGGCCCAATCAAATAATTAGAAATGATAGCTATATATACGTTCATACTAAATCTTCGTAGTGACCTCTTTACTCTGTTCTCGTTGGGATGTCCCAGTTTTTTCGGTGCCGCAAAATTAGCGTTGCGACAATTAATTATCCCATCTTTTCAAATTAGGACTCATCTGTCCACATTTTTTTAAAGAAAGTTGGGTATTCTATGTAAACACTAACTATGAATCTGCAGAAATCTAATCTTCTCGTGGGGTCTCCTTCTTTAATAGCATATACTGACATGAAAAGGTACGTATACAGGCCCGCTGTGTAAATGGTAAACCATATTTTCCATTGTAAGGGTCCCATATCACGGGCAGCAATGTTAAAAGAAGTAGTTGGATCCAATCGAAATCGTTTTACTATCTCATTGGTTGGTTTTTCGTCGTCATCTATCACAAATGGTCTTCTTAATTCGGAACGTCTTCTTGAAACAGAGCCAATTTCTCGAATCCTCCCATAAATTACATAAACACATCCGGCACTCGCCGATCGGAATAGCGTGATCAAATCAACATACCAGCACAATATTCCTTATTGTGTAGGTCGAATCAGAGTCCGTTTTACTAACTCAGCAGTTGCGAATTAGAAGAAACAGTCCAGAAATAC
Source organism: Calephelis virginiensis (assembly GCA_002245475.1). Classification (NCBI taxonomy): domain Eukaryota; kingdom Metazoa; phylum Arthropoda; class Insecta; order Lepidoptera; family Riodinidae; genus Calephelis; species Calephelis virginiensis. The sequence goes on from NJDC01006146.1 coordinate 47,654, forward strand.
AGTCAAGTCGAGTAGGAAACAGAAAACAAACCAATAACACTTCTACCAAGGCCGAATCACATGAGCAGAAAGAAAATGAAACTTTTAATTTTCAATTTTTTTTTTCACTTTAGACCGTCGTCGACGTCCTATTTAGTTATCTTACGATCACTTTTAGCTGTTGCAGTCATGAATCCTTTCATTTAATCTGTAAAAGTTCAAAAATAGTAATTATAATACCGAAACATTTCAAAATATCTAATCTGATAGCCGAAAACTGGAAAATTTTATAGAAAACAAATAAATTCTAATATCTCGGAAATTGTTAGGTTAAGGATAGGGTATTTCTTAGTCAAGTCAGTCAGAAATGATGGAAGATATACGCCCTCAACGGATCTGGGTCGACTGGTAAGTCGACTACTGTACTGGTACTGTAACCCTGTATAAGTAACGGTTTATTCTGAATTCCACTGCAATAGATTGTTGAGGGTAGATAGGAAAAGCATAACCGAATAAAACATTCCATGCAACCGCTCGCTGCCGCATTCTGGCTACCATCTTAACAAAATCTACAAGATAAAAACGAATGTTTACATTAAAAGGAAAATTACGTTGTGTACATGTTATTGAAATTAATACCATTTCTTCAAAATAGCGAAAGCTGCTAAAGTTTTACAAGTGTATACATATTTAAGAAAAACTCACAGGTATTATTGCATACATTATTCTGAAACAGTATTGATTACATTTTTGTTAAATAATATCGTTTACATATTATTGTAATTCATAATAGATAGGTACATATTTTTGCATGTGATCGTGAATATAAATATCTGAAAACAATCTATGTACATATTTTTGCATGTGATCGTGAATATAAATATCTGAAAACAATCTATGTACATATTTTTGCAATAGCTGTATACATTATTGTGAGAAATTCGTATGGTTACATAGTATGAATTGTAAGGTGGTTATTTCTTTTGGAAATTTTAAGAGTGAACATTTATTTGAAAATCTGCCCGTGTATACTTTTCATTGCACGTGACTGTACTAGCCTAGCTAAGCTAAGAAGTGGAGCACACTTCACGCCGGTATAGGAGCTTGACATCATCCTTCCATGAACCCATTAAAATATTCTTACTTAGATTTAGGTTTAGGTTAGAGGAGAAGTTAGATGATAAACACGTGCACAATAGTATTATTACTATACATAGTATGAAATAAATTCGCATTCCGATGTTTGTCTTTTGTATGTTTCTTTAAAACCGCGCAACGAATTTTAATGCGTTTTTTTATTAGATTCAAGAGGAAGAAAGAAAAAGAAAAGAAATATATTTATTTGCAGAATATGAGTGTTACAAAGATGTTACAGAATTATTTAAGCGTTCCAACATATTCTACTATCTTGTAGTGTGCAAATATTTTTTGCGATGTTTTTGAGATTAAGTGCATGATTATTTATTGAATTGAAACAAACAATTTTTAGAATGTAAATTAATTTATCCCTATCTACCGTAAACTACCAAGGTTTTTAGGTATATATAATAACAGAAGTGTGTCCACCCGCGCGAAGCTGGGACGGATTGCCAGTAGAATATGGATTAAGGCTAATACGTATTTGTAATTGGGTACCTGCTTGTGGCAGTTTATCAACATAGAGTTTTAATAATATTGAAGCTATTGTGGTTTAAAATATCGAGCGTATTTCACCTTGACCACACGACACGTCGTTGGTTGTTTTAAGATAAGTTAGTTATTACGTATTAGTGATTAAGTAGTTATTAATAATTTAGGTCAGTTATAGAATAGATAAAACTTAATGACGGTTACGTATAGGATCTTAACTTCTATAGCCCTAATACATACAGTTCAGTACAGAAAACGTTCAGTAATTTTCATGAAATTAAAAGCTAGATATTAATACAGTAATCGCCGGTGTTGACGTTGACTGCATGAGGTCCGGGTTTGTTTGAATTCTTGGGTTGGGCAAATTAAAACGTGTTTTTTCAATTATCTTATAAACACAACGTTGGTCTGGATTGGATAAATACACGATCGGTGATAAGTTTGCCACCTATCGCACTATGGGTTTGAGTACTTTCAGCGACGTGGGTGCCCTAATTGTACATCTTCTCTCAGGGATATGGGCTTGAGGATATTTACTTACCGATTTTGTCAGTAACACCCTAACCAGTTAGTTGCAAAAAACATAATATGTCGCTTAATGTATCCAGGGTGTTCGGATCCCACAAAATGACTCTGTCATTATGGGTAAGGCAGTAGAACTCTACATGAGCAAGTTGCTGTATAGCACTCTAAATGTACCTACTTCTGCTATACATTCAAGCAGTGCAGTTGAACGTCAATACGAAGACAATTTTCAATAATGGAAACAATTGAACACAGTGCAGTCATTAAGTACCTCAATAAAAAAGGCCTATCACCAAAAGACATCCATCAAGATATGGTGAGCACTTTCGGGGAGTCTGCTCCATCATATTCCAGTGTCAAGAAGTGGGTAGCTGAGTTTAAGCGCGGTCGTGAGAGCATTAAAGATGATCCTAGGAGTGGAAGGCCTACATCCTCTACCACGAAAGAAAACATCGATAAAATTTGTAATCTCGTACTGGCTGACCGACGTTTGACCATTGATAAGATAGCTGAGATAAAAAACATTAGTTATGGCCGGGTGCAACACATAATATCGGAAAAGTTGGGGTTCCATAAGGTTTCTGCTCGCTGGGTCCCGAGGTTGCTTTCAGCTGAACAAAAACGAGTTCAATACACAATTTCGCGAGACTGTTTCAAACTTTTTGAGACTGATCCCGAGGACTTTTTCTCTAGATTTGTTACCATGGATGAAAGCTGGGTTCACTACCATACTCCTGAATCAAAGTAACAATCCAAACAGTGGAAAAGAATAGACTCTCCTACACCGAAAAAAGCTAAGGTCGTTTTGTCGACTGTATATGTACTGTATATGAGTGTCTTGTATTTATGCCCCGTGTTGGTTCGGGTGCCTAGTGTAAAACAGAACTCTGCCCCTCTCCCAGGCATCTCTTAAAGAGGTGAGCTAGATTAAATGTCTACTCACCAACAATGTCAATGGTGTAGGAATGTTATGCAGAAACATGCCGGGATAGGGATTAACCTTAACTATTCCTACCGTCATATTGACACTGTTTTCTATGTTATTACATTTAAGAGGTGGATGTTAATAACACATTTTTGTGATATCTCCTTATGCACTTTACCATCTTAGCTACAATCTAAACATTTCTCCTTACTAATAAAACTTACGCACCCGTTGATCTGGTGTGTAACTTCATTTTTTGTTAGCAAAAGAGAAGTTACACACAAGATCAACGGGCGCGTAAGTGTTATTAGTAAAGGGGTTAGTTATGTATCAGTCTGGCTACGCAAAGGGCTACGCTACCAAATATGTATTGACATTTAAAAACCTGTTTAAGGAAAATGACGACAGCAAAATAAAATATGTCAAATTTTTCTCAGGCCAGAGACCAAAACTGATTTTGATTACAACAATACGGTCTATGCTTTCATCCAGTGTGAAGGAAACAAGCGTCTTACCTCCATCCTCAATACGTTGTTCTCGAAATCATTACAAACTGTTAAGTCTGCGTCCTCAATCGCTGTGTCCCCAAAAATTTTACATCGGCATTAGGCATAGCTTTCTTAAAGCTGTGTTCTAATCCAATCTATCTTCTGTTGCTGTTCATTAGTCTCAATAAAACTCGAGAATGGCTGAACCAATTTGCCTAATAATGGTTTTAAATTATTTGTTCATGTCGAGGGAAGGTTTAAAAGATAAGAAAAAAGGAAAAACTGCGAGGAAATTCGGAAAAATAACATTATAATTTTTCCCATACAAACTGAACGGGTGGAACGAAGTTCGCCGGGACATCTAGTGTCAAATAAAAATTGTAAAAAAAGAATATTAATCTAGAGACAAAATAAAGTCGCAAAAAAGCATACTGTTATTATTTCATACTCTTACTAATTTTGAATTGATGAAGCTAAACTGAAAGCTGGTTTGATTGCGAACTTGAACACAGGGCTAACGCCTATTGGGTATAAACAACTTTCAATGCTATTATTTTGTTTGAAATTCGTTTAAGACCACCGTAAGTTAATTACTTTATTTTATTTCTTAAAAGCAGTATTTTGATATAAATTTGTATATTTGATAAAATATTTGCTTTTTAAGTTATTCGCGAATCATCATAATAATTATAATGCGGTTTTATTGTTTAAAATTTTGAGACATTTGCGGATAAGCCGAAAAGTTTTAAAAGCTTCAGATTTTTTTTTAGTAGGCAATCTATCCATTATAGTATTTTATTTAAAATAGGATATCTCAAATCCAAAGTCACTAGTTTTGAAAACTGGCACAGACACGATTTTGAAGAGGCTATGGCACTATGGCATATAAAAATCATTAAATTCATAAGAAAAACACAGTTGTTATTTCAAAAAAAAACAGAAAATTTATTCAATTGTATAAAAACAGTGCATATGTAATTGATAAAATTATTAAATTGTATAAAATTCGATCTGAAAATATAAAAACTAAGTATGAGAATGACATTCAGGATCTTCAAACTGAAATAGCGAATTTAAAAAAAAGCCTTACATACGTGACAGATAAATATGAGTTAACAAGGAAAGAGATCCAGGGTCACATTAAAGCAATAGAAGAGCTAACTAATCTCTCAAAGTATAATCAAAAGCGGTTTGACTCTTTGACACAATACTGTCAATGCAATTGTAATCATGTCCAAGCAATATCTAACCATAGTAGTGCATCCCAGCCTGAACATCCGTTAAGTTACAGTTTTAAATCTCAAAATGTACCAGAAAATAATGTAGTAATAATTAGTGATGAATCAGGAAAATCTATGGGTTCAATATTATCTAAAAGCTTAGGAAATAATGTTTTAAATTATTGTATGCCAGGTTGAAATTATAGAGATATTATAAAAAAGCTTTATCTATTAAGTTTGAATGTAACACAACTTTGATAATATTTTGGGGTAGAAAAATGTATGATTCTTTAGCACAATTAGATGTTAAAAAGATAATTACCATAACTCTTCCATATATAAATAGATCGAATGCAGCAGAAAACAAATATAGATTTGTACTTAATAGTTGCCTCCACACAATTTCTACAAACAATAGCAATAAATTTAATTATTTAGATATTAATATTTTCAAATACAAAAAAAATTTTGGAGACAGAATTATTTTATCGAATTATTTAAGAAGAAAAATAGCTAAATCTTTATTGTACTATATTAATTAGCCATACTATTGTCGAGAACTAACACTTCTGTTAAGATGAAATCTTGTTTTATTGTAAGACTAATTGCTGAGCAAGTAGTTTAATGTGAAATTTGGTTATTCTATATTTTGAAATATTAACTTTGACATTTAATTTAATTTTCAATTTTATTTTTGGATATTATTATTGTTTAATTTATTTGACGTTTTGATGTTTTTTTTTGCATTAATTGTTTTGACATTTTCTTTAAATAGATTTATTACTTTCGACATGTAAGTGTTTACCAACATACCTAATTACTATTACGTGTGGATAAGATGTGTGATGTGGATATGAATTTTTCATATTAATTTTTAAGAGTATGACATTTTATGTTTTTTTTACGAGTATTAACAGAGTTTTGTTAACTAAACTTGTAATCATATAACATACTTAAAGTATTCGCTGGTATAAATGATGACTAAGTTGTAAATTTATGACTTCGATAAGAGTATAATATTATGCACCTACATCGAATAAACTGATTTCGTTTGATTTGATTTGAGTGTAGCATCAAATTAAATGAAAATGAATGATCATGACAATCTTTTTGCAATAACTTTGTGCTGATACAAAACTCAATAAATAATGATCTGACGTATTTCTGCCAAAATTCATAAAAATCTGTTCGTTTTGGCATGAAAATGAACATAGGTACAAACTTATGCTATAGTACATTAATAGGAACACGCACATGCTTAGATGCCTTAAGCACATCCTGGTTAGGTAGGCTTATATTTACCTTTTACAAATATTGCATAGACGAAATGGGAAGGCATCGAGGAAATAGTAATAGGTGCCAATTTGTTGGAAGGAAGTAAATGATAAGTTTGTTTGGCAAGTCGAGTGGCGCAAGCGCGGCAGTATGGTAGCCAGTAACCTCCGAAATGACGTTATTCCGGGACCTTCGCTCGTAAGCCACACGCCTCTTTATACAGGCTGTTTAGATTTGCTTTGATTTAAAAAATAGATTTGCAAAAAACCGACTCTTATTTCACTAACACATTATCTGGGTACATACAGAAAATTATGCATTATTAAATAACCATAACTTAAAAAGCATTTGTTGGACCTTATGAACCCATAAATTTAGATCATCTCAAAATATATCTATAATGCAGCTAAGACTCATTTAGATCACTTCGGTTTTTAAGCAAAAAAAAAATATCAAAAAAGGTCGCTCCATTCACAAGTCATAGTCATAAACAAGTCTATGTCCAAATTTTTTTCCATCTGGGGTTAAAAAAATATCATCAAAATCCCTAATCGGCGGAGTAATAACCTGAAAAACATAAGAAAGCGAAAGCATACAGATTGCATGGTACGGGTTCAGAGTTGGCGTTCGTCACGTACAGCTTTGTCAAAAGTAGCCTAAAGCAGCGATGCCTCATACTCTCTCTTTAGAGAAAGAGAAAAAGCATGTTAGTAAAAATATTAGCTGTGAAAAAATCTAGAAACCGATTTACTTACAAACCACTCAAAAGTAGGACTGTAAGTCGCTTTGCTTAGTAAATATGGGTACTTCTCGGTAATAATAAGCTAATATATTTCAGTAAAAACGACGAAATTTTTTTAACAGAAATTGAAATTTGGCACACGCTGTACCCTACGCAAAAGTAATATGTTATAAGATAGGTATTACCTACTGTGTAGCAGTAAGTGATAAGACACAAGACAGATTCTAGTCTCGCCAGTGCAATACTTGACAGCGTTAATTAATTTATAAATTAACAAAATAAGCAACATTCTTTCAACATCATTAGGGCCGTTATAATTAAAGGTCTTCTTTGATCATAATTGTGCAGCCATTCTTATACCAACCATGAATGGAAGAAGGTGTACCGGTGTCCTCTTTGCGGTTTCGCTGCTGGTAAATGCGTTATGTTTACCAGCTGATATACCGAGGATTAGGAGACAAGTAACGGATGACAAGGTAAGTGATTGTAACTTGTTCGGTGCCATATTATTTATTACTAGTGCAGCCGTAATAGCTATGTGGTGCAGTGATATGTAGAAACTCGCTCATATTGACACTAACTCCTCATCTATTCCTGCCGCCATAACGTCAGTTTTCGTCTCTTTCGTGTTCCATTTTAACGAGTAGGGTAACCAGCAAACGTACTCTGCGAGAGGCTTAACGTCGCACAAAGACTACGCAGATACGACTACATTAATCTCCTTAAAATTGTTTGTAATAAATTATACAGCTTTAAATAAATAAAGGACTAAAGTAGAAGTAAATATTAAAATATGTTATTTAATTTATAAATATTTCATTTGTACTCTATGGTATGCTTATTTTTCTAACAACCTCTTAATTTAACTTTCAGGTTTTTCAAATAAATTATTTTCATTTAAAATTCAGTTAACTCTACGTTGTACACAGTTTAAGCGTCTAGGTACGTTTCTTTTATTTTGTTTCGGATTTGCTGGAAGAAATATCTGTTATATGTTAGATCTTGCATTTTGCATAATTTTACATACTCCTGTTCTTTTCATCGCCTTTGTGGTCTAGCGGTCCGGTGTCGGACTAGAATTGAGGTTCCGTTTTCGACCCCGGGTCGGGCAACAAAAAAACTTGGATAATATGTATTTTCAATTTTCTAATAAGAATAACGTTGTTCGGGATTGGATGTGTGCTCGTTTGGCGATAGGCTTGCCACCTATCACATTGTGGGACTTAATATGTTCGGTTAGTCGTGGGTACCTTGGTTATGCCTCTGCCTACGTTATCGATATGGATATGGATATTGGTGTGAAGATACTCATATTCTTTGTTCTGTTCTCTGTTTTGTGTTACAAAACAAACAAAAACAATGATAAAAAATATGTTTGAATACATGTTTTAAAAAAGGTTTCTACAGGCGATGTATTTTTCTTACCGTAAGAAATTTTGTATGTTTGTAAATTTAATTTAATGTAAAAGAATACGTAAACGAACAAGTTTTTAACTTAGGATGAGGTAGTAAAAAAAATTACAAGACAAAATCCATATATATTTTTATTTATTACACATTTTAAAATATTTCTTAAGATATATTAAGACTTTCTTTTTTATTTTTAACCGAATGAGAAATAGAGAATCAATCCGACTGTATGTTTGTTATACAATTACCCGGCTGAAACGAACGTATTTTGATGGTTTTTTTTTCTAAAAGTTTATGATTCCGAGGTGGTTTCATTTATATTTTATCATGATCCGACATGTGGTTTTAAAATATTTTTAATAATACATTAAAACTGCTAGTTAGATAATAATAAAATTAATATGTGCCACCTTGAAATTATTAGCTGTTTTACGAAAAAAATAATTATCAAAACGCGATTATAGTCGGCCTTTTGTAGTAATACTTTTCCTATGTTTGGAATAAACAATCAGTAAGATAGTAAAATATTTCAAATTTATAACTGTCATAAGAATATCGTAAATGATTAATACATACATATCTTCACGCCGACTCTGTTACAGATTAGGCAGTGGTATCGAACCCTGCCTAGCTTGCTCTACATTCGTTACCCTTTTTATACAAGCACAACGGTTCCGAAAAGTCTTCAAGCCATCATCGCTCAGATAAAATCCTAGCAAATTTCTTTCTTTCTTTCTTTAATTCTTTATTGTACACAAAAAGTCAGAAAACAAGTAAATATGTAACATTATACAAAAGACGAGCTTATCTCTAAAATAGATTTCTTCCAGCAAACCCAAAATAGTGAGAATGTATGAAAGAAATGTAGAACATACAGTGCATAATACAAAAACTTACTTTACAAAAAAAAACACAAACTAAATTACTAATTATGACTAAAGTGCCAACATGCTAATTAGTTATACACCAAAACGCTCCATTACTGCCTTTTTAAAAACTTTTAATGAATAAATACTCAAATTTGATCGTCAAATGACAATCTTAGTCTCCCCTAATGCATACATTCATCCCAATTCGCATTTTATATCTATTTGCTTGGTCAATCTGTTATCTGTCATTTTCTCTACATGACCGAAGCAGCGGAACATACCTTTTCAATTAATAGTTTTTGGTATATCATTTGGTGTATCAAAGAGGCACCTATAACATCTATAGTATCTAGAGGTCACGATCGTTATTTGCTGTCAGGAAAGCCTTGTGCTTGTTCGATGTACATTAGTATAAAAAATAAATATAACTTTATAATATGTTTAATTGCTTACTGTGGGTTAAAATTCAATTTGTGTCATTTGTCTTGAAATCTATTTGTTATTTATACGGTGACTGGGTTATTGTACTTGTAAAATTTGATAATATTATCAACTCTCTACCGTCTTCTCCCTTCATATTGTCAGTGCTTACAATGATTGTGTCCCGAGTCCATTTAAGGTAGAGTAGCCGCTAGACTGGCACACAAGACTTAAGATTCCAGTCATAACTCACGTACCCCGACGACATCATTAACTATGAAAATTTATGCTTTGATTTAAAAAATTTGTCGGAACCCAATCAAATTTATCTGGAAATACCTTGGAAACATAAACTACCTTGTTATAAAATAACTATCAAAATCTTTTCATTATATGGGGAATAACCACGTCACAAAAAACTCATTATTAGGTGTTATACCTAAGTATATAATAAATAATTACATATTATGTAAACCGCTTATCAGATGTTAATAAAATTTATATAGAACTACCTCGAAGTCTGACCTACCTTTCGAAAAAATAATTATCAAATCAAGACGTGCTAATGAAATTAGAGTCGGGATTTTGCTGCTATGCTGCATTTAAATAATTTAGAGTTTACTAAAAAAAAGTATCATCACACCAACATCCCCGATCCCCGAAGAGTGTAGGCAGAGGCACACGACTAGCCGACGACATTAATTCCCACTAATGCTAGGTGGATAGCCTATCGCTAACCGGGCACATTTGCAATCCCGGACGACGTTATTTTTATTAGAAAATTGACAACCCACATTCCATTACAGTATTACTACATTTTACTAAAAATTAAAAAAAAAACACATTTAAATTCATTTAGTAATTATCCTAATTTAGTTGTTCGTTTTTGATGTTACAGCTTTTATATGTATTTTGTATCTACTTGTGAAAATCTGCTGACTATTATTAATTCGTAGTTCTAATTTTCTTAAACTTTAGCTGTTGATTTGTTAGCTCAAATAAAATAAATAAAATCCGCAGTTATGTATAATTATGAGTTAGTTCACCTGACATTTTTGTTACGTTTCATTTAAAGTGTAACACGTAACAGGGTCAGGGCGCAGGTGAAAGGTGTCCTTTGGATTAAAGTAAACCAGTTACAATTTAAACTTCACACTTCTATCCTTATAAAAAATATTTAATGCGAATTTACAATCTTACTTCCGTTGTATTCAGGGTTTTTGTTCTTTGACCAGGCCGATGATTAAATCATCATTAACAACGACATTAACCGATTATTCTAAACATTTGTATTTTGGAGGGCATCAGAATATCTAGCATAGACAAGAAAAAGTTGTATCGTATACATTATATATATGGAACCAGTTGTCTACCGCTGTAGGTCCTTCTTAAATCTTTAGGAAAAGAATGAGCTACTTAATTAAAGGTCTTCTGTGACTTGCAAGATCTCTGTGGATGTAGTGTAACGGCTACTGTATATATAATGATCTTCATATCAACTGATCTAAAAACTTTCGAGAAAGTTACCATAATACGTAAACCACAGATACAATAACACCTCCCCGTTGCGACTTAAAATAATTTAGGCGCAGTAAAATTGCAAAAACGACTACAATCGATTAGAAATATAGGTAATGATTCTGAGAAGGCCCTGCACATCGTAAAGAAAGAAAGAAAATTATTTATTTGAGGAATATGTGTGTAAATGAGATGTTACAAAAATATTTAAGTATATCAACATATTCTACCATATTTTGGTGTGGAAATATTTTAACATTTATAAAAATATTATTTAATTAAGCCAATTATTTATATTTATGACTAGTTTCATTATTTATTACCAAAACCAAACCAAACCAAAACAAATAAAAATAATTAAATTTAACCCTGTCTACCGTAAACTACCACCGTTTCCAAACCTAGCCAGGCAGGAGAAGAGACAGCGAAACAAACTCCTCGGCACCCATCAATCGTATCACCATCAACGATGATGTCGTCAAATTAATTTAAAATGTGTGCATTTTTAAGTATAATCATAAGCCAATGGGCAGATCAAGATAAATTTAATATGAAAATACCTCGGAATTATGACCTCCCTTTTCCTTATAATTTACATCAAAATCGGTTCGTTATTGGACGAGTAATCGCGTTACAAACATGAAAAAACGTACAGCCGAATTGAAAACATCCTTTATTTTCAGTCGGTTTAAAAGGACAAAGAAGCAAAACCACTTTTACATTTATACCTACTTAATACTAGCTGTAACCACGACTTCGCTTGCGACATTTTGCAGTGATTTAATTTAGGAAATCCACATAAATCTTGAGACTGACAAACTGTCGCATTCATGACATTAGTATTATAATATTAGCTTAGTTAGTTAGTAACTAAGTTATTATATTACTAACTATAATAATAATAATATAGTAACGTTCACTTATGGTGACTTGCCTATTGAAATACTTCTCTACATTATGGGCTTAAAGTTAGCTGGTTACTTTTTACTGAGTGTTAAATAATACAATTACGAGACAATTTGTATAGCAAAAAAGTAATGAATAAATAACTCGTTAATGAATTATAGCTCAATTTACTTTTTGAGTTGAACACTTTTCCTACAAAAAGAAAGTAAATATAATAAAAAGTAGCCTATTATGTTCCTTGATACATGGAGTCCTTAGTTGTCAAGACAGAAAGACAAAAATTCTAAAAAATCTGCTCATTTGTATGTCACCTGCACCCAATTTTTTAAATATCTCCAATGTGCAGAATTCCCACTTCTACAGTTTTATAATAAGTACAGGTGAACAGATGTCTTTATATAAAGTTTACAATAATAAAACCCACAACTAAATCAATATTTTCTCTGTTTCTAGAGTGATGCTTCGCAAAACAGTCTCGAAGCAAGCAGCAAGTCTCCGCCAGTAGACGATGACTTCGACGACGATTTTGACGACCCTGTCCCGGTATCTAATGACGGCGGTAGCGGCTCTAACATACTTAGTCTTCTGAACCTCGCTACAGCCTTCTTGCCCGGATCAAGCAATTCGTCTAACGTAAGTAATAATATAGCAAATATAAGATCATTTACAATCCCACCAATCCTTATTCTACCCATTATTGTTGCGGTATGTTTGGGTGGTAGAGTTTCGCAGCGACTCACCCGGATTGGTACCACCACTTTACTTATTCCTGCCGCCATAACGTCATGACGTGTTCCGGTTCGGAGGGTAAGGTAGCCGGTAAACTTACTTTTGCTCGAGGCCTAACATCCCAGCCTCAGGTTGGCAACGCACCATTACCACCTTTGGTGTCTCTAGGCAGCGTGAATTACTATCAGAAAATCCGTCTGCTTGTTTGCCTTCAAATATCTTAAAAAAATTAAAAGTAGATAGTGTACGAGCCACAAAGATCTATAATCTTATAACATCTACTCTACGTACACTTTTTTAAAAGGACGGTGACAACTTTGAAAATTAGGTTTAATTTTTTTTACTATCTAACATACTAAGTAGTCCAGAGGGCGAACACAGAACAGCACTTATAATTACTATCTTATTATTAATATAGACTAAATTTCAACCTGGTGTTTTAGTGATTATTATACTGTACCTAATCTCTACATAGTAACAAACAAAGTCGCGTTCTCTGTTCCTATGTCCCTTTGTATGCTTAAATTTGAAATTACGCAACGGATTTTGATTCAGTTTTTTTAGTAGATAAAATGTCTAAAGAGTAAGGTTTATATTATGTATATTTTATACCCATGGGATGCTGGGGCGGGCAGCTAGTAGACTATAATATCAACTAAACTTACTCTAACTTATTGCTTTAATAATAACCTTTGCTTATTAATATAGGCAGTGAAGGTTAACAACCCTGGCTTCAACAACAAATAAAACATCTTTTTATAACAGAATTTGAACGTAGAGACAAACGTTTCATACTTTTAATAGGAAATAACTATCGCAACTAAACACAATAAACGCTCCATTTATGGTCGTTACTGGTTATTCAGTAATGGAGATATGGAGTTGCGGAGTGGCAAATTTCGTAAGAACTCTGGACCAATACCGTGAAAATATCTACAATCTAAAAATAAACCAGTAACTAGACTCTCGAAGTTAGATTAATTTTCGACATACCTAAATGTTAAATTAACTATGACCATCAAATACCTGATCTTTTGCAAGGCACCAGCTTTAAAAATATGATATGTCATTTAAACACTAAATGTCCTTTGTGTCTAAATAAAAAGGTGAGGAAATGTCAAACATATAATTGATATTTCCGTTTTGACATATCCCACATATTTTCTCTTGCAATTTCGGACGCTTTTCTAAAGCTCAAGGTGTATGTATGAATAAGATCATTGTCGATTTTAATTAAAGTTAAATGTTAACTCAGCCTTTTAGTATAATTATTCTTGACTTATATCCTTTGAACTCGGCAGCACAGTATAAGTTATAGTACCCAAAGAGTATATAAATACTACGTAATAACGTGTAACGCTCGCTGACCGCATTCGTAACAGTGAGATCCGAGAAAGAGTGGGATTAAAAGAAAGTGTTGGTGTTAAAATGCAAAAGGGCATGCTCCGCTGGTTCGGTCATGTGGAAAGAATGACAGATGAAAGATTGACAAAGCAGATATACAATGCGAATGTGGATGGATGTAGGTACCCGAGGAGACCAAGGCTGACATTTTACGATCAGATCAATCGGATATTATCCAAAGGTTGTTTCAAGAGTCTCCGAAACCGGCGTGTTTGTATGAAAAGGGTTATGAATGTGAAGGAAGCAAGACAGGTTTGTCAGGATCGTGAGGTCTGGCACTCGATACTCTCTGCCTACCCCGTAAGGGACTTGGCGTGAAGATATGTATGTATGTATGTATGTGTACATTAGATATTTTGGCGTAGGGACGAGACATACCCATCGTACGCTGGTAAAATAATTTGATATTTAGGTGGCTGGATTTTACAAGTGCTAATTTAAGTAGTATTCGAACTTGGTGGTAGAGATCGGGACGATGCTTATCAGGATTGGTACCACAACCTTACTTCTTACAGATGTATGTACAATTTGGTACTCGCCGTTACAATTTCCCAATTTAAAACACAATGTCTTATTGATAATTCACTTTTACGTAAATTCAATTACTTATTATTTGGAGTCAACGAAACGAAAATTGATATTCGTTAGCTTATCTGTTATCATATGATATAAAAAATATAATTTTTGTGCGTATGAGGCATTTTGGCAATGCAACTTTATGTAGTATTTCGATTTTATTTAGAAAGACAATATTTACTATTCAAAGAGACAAACGTACTTTATGAAAATTATTTATTTGCGGGACCCTTTACCTGTTAATAATTAATACCTTAGTTCTAAAATATGTATATTTAAAATAATTAAATATTACAAGTAGGTATTTAAAATGGATTCTAACATTACTGGACTTTACTACAATTTGGAATATTAATGCTTTTTTTTAATGTTAACTAATTCGTTAGATATATATGCAATTTTGTACTCGTTTAAACTAGATTTTTTTGATGGTTAATGGTTATGTCGCTTATAAAACAACTTCTCTGTACTTTGGGTTCAGCTTAAAATAGTTAGCGTTCTCCAAGTCTGTACTATGAATATCCTAAATGGTCCCCCAATATAGTAATAGTACGAGTAACATGAAATTTTAGCAGCATCGAATCAAAAGTTGTTTTGTAACAAACGAACGCTTGATTAGACAAAAAACGTTTCTGCTAAACGGTTTTGTGTAGAAATAAAAGAAAACTAGTTATGATAAAATTACATATAGTACTCAATTAAAACTAATGCGCGTTAACTACAAGCGTTAATGTGACGCACGTTTTGACTTCTTTATTCGATAACAATTCTGAAGGCTGCTCATTGTCGAGAAGGAGGAGATAATCGATCTATTCCAGCCAGCACAACTCCTTCCTCCTTTTTAGCTTTTAATAAGCATATTTTGTACTGTATTTTATATGTAAGAAAACTCATGGAAATGATAATTTCGAGCGAACTCCGTTCTACTTGTTCAGTTTATATGGGTAAAGTGTTGTTTTCCCAATTTCTCTGCCACTTTCCCGGTTTTTCTCTTCATAAAAAAACTTCTTCTGACAATAACTAACACAACAAAAAACGAATTATCCAAATCGGTTCAGTCGCTCGGAAGTTATGCGCATTTAGCAATTCATTTTTATATTATAACTAGCGGTCCGCTCCGGCTTCGCACGATTATGAAATATACATATAAACCTTCCTCTTCAATCACTTTATCTATTAAAATGCCATCAAAACCCGTTGCATAGTTTTAAAGATTTAAACATACAAAGGGATATAGGGACAGAGGAAGCGAATTTGTTTTATACTATGTAGTGAAGACTTATAAATGGGGCATCTGTTCGCGTTGAACTCTTTTCAACTAACATTTGTGAATAAACTTCTTATATTTTATAAAAACAGATTTTTGTGATTTACCTTTTAATGTTTTTTGCACAGTGTCACAAGTATTTAGATTAAATATAACAAAATACATAAAATATTTTCTTTAATTAGATACTACTAATATTATTAACGTAACTTGGTAAGCGGTGTGTGAAAATAGCAGGTTTGAAGAGTTTTCAAGTAAAAAAAAACGACGGGTTGCACTCCGGGAGTGACGGCAGAAGCAAAAACTTGAATATCAACGTTGTGCATTTTTGATATTTTGGAATGGTTAGGGAATAATTTTGCACGAATTGCTTTAATTATCAGTATGAAAATCATTTATATGGTAGAATACAATATTCATTTATTGCGCTATCGTACACAAACATGACAACACGAGCGTTCGCGCAAGCGTCCTGCGCCATCTTATAAATTTACGATCAGGTCATGTGTCCTGACGCGAGTTTAGAATTTTTCACCCATTCCAAAAAAAAGTGCGCAACGCCGCTAAGAAATTTTCACTTAAAAAAACTGATAATACGCAGTTTTTAAGGCACAGCACAACAACGGTAAGTTTGCACTATTGATCACATTATTTATAATTGCTCAAAATTTAAAACTGCTTTCTTTCATTGAAATTGCCAACAAGTCACTTTGCTTAATTAACAATGTTGTTTTTAAAAAAAATAAAACCCTAACTCAATTAATTAACTTTCAGAACCTTTTTCGAATTTTGCAAGGATTATTCGTAAGATCTCGAAACTCTACAAAACGTCTACATAAAAGAGCTATAGGATGTAACGAAATTGATATTGATTATGGTGGTGTCTTAGGACCACCGCCATTTCAAAGACAAGAAAACGATGGAAGTAGTCAATCAAGTAGCTCTGAATCTGAAGAAGACACTGCTGCTGAAGAAAGCGTTGAAGAAGTCGATAATGATAACGCTTCCCAACAAAATTCTGATTCCAATGGTGATTCTGGGGATGATAATGACTCAGATGATTACGACGAGCCACCTGGAGGTGGAGATGGCCAGGGAGGCGGAATTTTAGGAATACTAGCAAGCCTTAGTGGAGATGTAAGTAGCATTAGATATATTTTAAGTCAGACATGTAAAAAAAAGGATTGTGTGGTTTTAAGAAACCATGGTAAAAGTGAAACTTGATCTATAACTATAAACTATAGACTCCGCCATATTGGCCTCAGCTGCTCTGACGTCACCGTCACGCGACATGCGAGACACAGACCAAAAACTTTCAGATAATGTAATAAAATTGTCACTTTAAAAAGTCACATTGTGAGTATATCATATTGAGCATGGATATCATGCTGAAAATTCAATTAAAATGCTAACAAACTTATAATTTTTTTTAGGAGGATGGACAGTCTGACTTGGGTTCTCTCCTTGCTACAGTGAGTGGAATTGTTGCAAATCTCAGTGTAAGTATGAAACTTGGTTTTAATTTAATGATATTTGTTGCTACCAGATAAGGAAATTATAAGCATCAAAATTTTATATGCTAGAATAGACGATTCACCCAGATTGAAATATCTTAAATAGAATTGAATTGAAATATCTTGCTGATTGATATTCGCGTTATAAACGAAGATTTTTCCCACTTTCTATCCTCTAGCTTGCAAAGCACCATTACAATGTTGGTGTCTGTGCTGTCTGCATTCGCAACTGAGAATCCTTTAGATGCTTTCATTTTATTCAAAATACTATAAATGTTTAGCGATTAGGATCCATTTTATAGGATACTTTGCGCGAAGATAAAAAATATATTTGTTTGTAAAAAAATTAGTGTAGTTAACATGATATAACCAAGATTCCTATGCATTGAAAGCTCAATTATTAAATTTGCTACGTCTCGGCATACAAGTGCGGACGCAAAACGGCTAAAACTACATTATAAAACTATTTATGCAGAAATAAATCGGCTCTGTGGTCTAGCGGTTCAGTTGTTGGACTTGACTGCATAACGTCCCGGATGCGATTCCGGCTCGGGCAACAGAAAGAAAATTGGGTTTTTCCAATTTTCTAATAATACAAAAAGTTGCTCGGGATTGGATATGGGCCCGGTTGGCGATAGGCTTGCCACCTATTACATTATGGGACTTAGTGTCTTCGGATAGTCGTGGATGCCCTGCTGTGCTCCTCCTGCCTACCTATTCGGGGATATGTACTAAAATCTACAATTTTAACAAATTGAAACTCAATTCCTTAAACTAAAAGCTTAATTGAACAATGCACAAACTTGATTTCAGGGAGATGGTGTTGATCTGAATGGTCTCATCGCATCTGGCCTTGGACTCTTCATGGGATTATTGGTTCGTGTTGAACATAGTAATCTTACTGTATATGTGGAGGGATACCTCATAACCTGTTGTTACTTTTACAGTCACAAGAAGAAGAGAATCCTGGAGCTGTGCTTGCCAGTTATCTATTAACATCCGTGGATACATTAACGGGTGGTGGCGCTGTAAGTAACGCAACAGTTTCAACATTTAATCACCTAGTTGGTCGAGGGGTTAGCATATACGCCTAAACCCACCGACTAACCGCGATGCTCGAGCGGATGCATTTGTGTGGGGAAATTCAATGTCTGTAAATACAATCCTGGAAAACCAGGTACTGATCAGGGTGTTAATTATATTTATTTCTATATATATATTCAAGTATTTCCATATATAGGTATCGTTTAATAGCACCCATAACACATACATATAACTGCTTACTTTTGGGTTAGAAATTTTTTTTTATGATTTGTCCAGAGATATTTATTTATTTAACGCAAACTAAAAGCAAAAAAATGTTACACTTTTAGAAACTTATCGCATATTATATTACTATTTGAAAAATTTGATCGTTATTTTCATATTAAACCTAATCTGAAAACAATTATATACGTGGGTTCATTACCCAAATCAAACATAATGTTATATTTCTTATATTAAATCATGTACGTTTTCAGGGAGTTTACATACAAGTACACGAATTTCCTCTTGATAAGATAGACATCGCCTATAAATGACAAAATAAAGTTACAAATAATAGTAAAATTATTATTTCATTTTACTTATGAAAACTAACCAATAATTTCTTTATAAAATGGAAATGTTACCAGTTTTTGTTAAGTTTAACGTGTGTCGCTTTTAATTATTGATTGTGGGATTTATATCTTATATTTGTTTCAGAAAAATAATGGTGCCTTTTTTGGTACATTTTTGTCTAAATTAATAAAAGGAACAAGTGCAGTAAGTATTTTACATATATTTCATTTTTGTGGGCAGGAGAAATAGTAATTTTTACTAGTAATAACTAGGCGTGCGTTGCATGTGTCGTTATTTTTTTACTTATATATAATAAGAAAATATTATTTGCAGGCTGGCGATCCCGATGCTAGCTCTGAAGAAAGTGAAAATAACATGATGTCAGACTCCGCTGGATTTTTCGCGAGCTTCCTTATGTCTTTACTAGGGGACATGTCAAAAGGAAGCTCATCTTCTCATCCGTGGAGACGACATTCGAAATAAATTCACTAACATGTTTAAACTCATTTATAATTAAAATACAAGGCTTATGTACTTTACAAAATTATTATAAGTAAATGAAGGACGTAGTTAATTCATTTTGTAAAAGTAGCTTAGAACTAATGTGTTTATTAATGCCCTTACTAATAACAGTTACGCGCCTTTTGATCTGGCGTGTAACTTCATTTTTTGTTAGCAAAAGTGAAGTTACGCACCATATGGCTGATTCTGTACTTTTTAGTGACGATCACTGGCTAAAGTGTACATCAAATAGCTGTCAAATTACTTGTTTTATATTTGCTGCCTCCTGAGACCAACAGAAATACAAGAGATAGCAAATACAAAACACGTCATTTGACAGCTATTTGATGTACACTTTACCCAGTGATCGTCACTAAAAAGATACAGAATATCCTAGCTGACGCGTAAGTTTAATTAGGAACAGGGTAAGAATATAGTGGTAAAATCGACAGTCAATGCTTACAGAGTGATGTTAGACATGTGTAAGCCGCAATTCAAAGCTGTTATGTGCTGTAAATGTACTGGGGCATATTACTATTACCTAACAATGCATTAGGTACGTGTATATATACGATTACCCTCAATTTTAAACGTAGGTACAATAAAACACAACAATCTTAGAACGAAACAGTATTAATTTACTTTAGTTTACTTAAGAATAGATAGATTGATTTTCTAATAAACTAAAAATTTTAGTATAATTTTGTAATAAACTTTTTATACTAAATGCCTTGTCCTTAGTGTAATTTAGTTGTACGACGGTCAATCTAGAACAACATGACCTGCTTAATTTATTCCAAATTTCCATTCAATAAACGTGTTCATAAAATTTAGCACTCATAATAAGTACTTACTATTTAAATTAATTAATAATTTTTAGTTTTTTGATGAGAAGAGTTCTTGATTGCTCTAACATGGAACTGGTAACTTTTGTCGTATATTAGCTACATTATTATTTATTAAAGATACAGAACCGTAAAAAAAAATAAATAAAGAAACCGATAACGTTTACCAAATAAACAACTAAATAAATTTCACTACGAAAACTAGCATATGTTCAATTTGCCAGTACGGTGAACGCACACTAACTCGCCAACTCATGGCATTTTTTACCTCTTTCCCCGCTTATGTTCCGCTGATACATATATTTTGTTATTGCAAAGCGAATCGCCTTGCGAACTTGAAGTTTGGCGCAGTCTTTAGCTTTATTTTTTCGTTTTAAAACATTTTTTTTCAATCATTCCTAAGATTATTAACCCGTTTTAGCCTCTTAGACGTGCAAAAACTTTGGTAAGTAGTACTGTTATTATGGTGCACCTGAATTGCACTCAAATTCGACGATATAAGTTTGAACACTGCTGCACGACAGTTGCACGTTTTTAACTATTTCATCACAATACATTATATATCTTACTTAGTATATTTTTAGCTACAAAAAAATTTCACTTGAAATTAGTAGTCGCCACCAAATTATAAGTTGCGCTATCTTCAAGCTGCTTCAGTCCCAAACGTTGTTGAAATACACGTGATACTGGACTTTAATGATAATCAGAATCCAAAACCCTCCGACTGTAACAAAGTTGCTTGTAGTCAAGAATGTTTTCTATTAGCTAGGATAGCCTTTGCTAGGTGCTAGTGTTTTGATGAATCAACTAAATTGTGACTACCGCTTTACTTATTCCAACCGCCAGTGCTCGGTACTGTAGTGTACGGGTCGAATGATCATGATTGCTGATCTAACCCACTTGTAAGCCTCGAAACCCCAGCGTCAGATTGGCAACTTACATCCGTACGTATTGTCTGTAAGCAGCATGTATTATTTCTCATAAAATAGACATCGAATAGCCCAAAACCTGCTAAATGTAGGTGGGTGAACTTGACTTGAATTACAATAATAATTAGTGAATTTTAAGCAGGTTTTGACGTTTTTCGTCCTCCTCGTGTACGAGTATGTTAGGAACCCTTTATAACTCAGTTGGTTTAGTCTTGAGTCGATTTTAATAAGCAAGGTGTTGTTAGATTTGTTTGAATTGCTAGAGCATCTTAGGATATGAATTATATTAAAAAAGATTTAGCATTAATATTCTAAGCATGACCAGAAATCTAAGCAGTATGAAGGGTTCAACGTTTCATCAAATTTATTCTACCATTCATTTTGTTTTATCCAGGTTTTTGTTATTTTTTTCTAGTGGGGTTCGGGCACAGTTTGTCGAGTTGCTTTTTTTAAATATTATAATACTCTATATGCCTAACAAGATACATTTTGTTACAGCGAAGCCCAGACGAGCCGGCACCGTCTCCGCTGTGGACTTTGACGCTGGACATAATGCGAGCACTCCTACAGTTCACCACCAGCGTCGCTGGCCTCGCCTCCTCCGGCTCCTCCTCCATGGGTTAAACAAACTAATGTGCCATTTATAAATACATTTATTAAAATTGTTACAATTTCTTTTCTGCCACATGACTTAACCCCAACTCGCTAATCTGAAAAAGTAATAAATCTATATTAATACTGTTGAAAAGTGTTTCCTCTACTATTTAAAGTATCTTCACTCCAGTATCGAAGAGGTAGGTACAGGTACAACCAGGGCACCCACGATCAGTCGAAGGTTCTTACTTCCATAATGTTGCAGACCTATCGACAATCGGGGTCCAATGTCGTATTTTAAGAAAAAAAGATTAGCACATTTCGATTTGCCCAACCCGGAAATCAAAACTTAGACCTCATATAGTTGAAACTAAAACACAAAGGCAATCAAACTCTGTCTACTTTTTTATATGAAAGATAGGGAATAAGAATAAGGCTCTTTTGACGGTAAGAGATAGGTAAACGTGTAGATGCGTATCTGTGTCGTGGCCGAGGTGAGCCTAATCATTGTTCAAGTCTACCGACCAACCTACCTTCCGGAACGTGAATTATAACCCGGACGAGCTACGGCACTCTACCGCCAGTGCTTTTGTTGGTAATGACCCATGTACCTTCGCTCGCCTCTTACGATCTGCCTGACAGGAAGGCAGATAGTCTATTCTACACAAGAGATCCGGATCAACAAATGGCAAACTATTTTTGATATGCTTAAGTTTGTAAAAGATTATCGCCTCAGTTTTCTAGCGGTCCCGAGTTGGACTTAACTTCATGAGGTCTCGGGTTCGATCCTCGGGTCGGTCAACCAAAAAATTATGTGTTTTTTCAATTTCGTAAAAAAAAGTAGGGTAAGGGTTAAAAAAATAGTTACCCGGGATTCGATGTGTGACATATATCACATTGTGAGACTTGTGTTTTTGACTAGTCCTGAGTGCCATAGTTGTTCATCTACCTACCTCGCGTGAATATGTTTTTTTGTAAAAGAAAACATACACACATAGATAAGATATCTGTATAGACGGTAAGTAGAGATAACAGCCAATAGCTCTTTAATTTGATTTAAATTACACTTAGTGATTACAGTTGCTTACGATAATTCATTTAAAACGATTTTTAACATAAGAAACAAATATTTTCTTCGTTTTTTATTAATATACTTACGAGTATTTACTTTTTTTGACACAAGTACGCCATAACTATAAACATTTTACCTAATGTTATACAATGATTGAATGAACGTTGGTCGAGTGGCTAGCGCACACGCCTAACCACACTGACCAACCGCGAGGCTCGGGTTCGATTCACAACGGGGGCAGGCATTTGTGTAATGAATAAATAAATAAATATTAATTAATCAACAATTTACACGAATTGAATCTAACCCTAAAGTAAGCAAATTGTGTGCTTGTGTTATGGCTGTTAGTCAACGATTCTAATACATAGAAATACTTAAATAGATACCAGAACAAATTTAATAAACACCCGGACCCGGAAATGCAGTTCTAATCCAAATGTTCATCACACAAATGCCTGCCCCCGTCAGGAATCGAACCAGAGCATCGCGGTTAGTCAGTGTAGTTAGGCGTGTGCGCTAGCCAGTCGACCAACGAGGCGGTCAATGAACATTTAGATGTCTGCATTTCCGGGTCTGGGTGTTTATTTATTAAATATAGTTTAGTTATTATAGCGTTTAAACCTAAAGACTAGTATCATGAAATATATATATATATATACGCTATAATAATCTATTTATCATTCCATAACAAAATCCGGTATATCAGTTTCACCAAAAACAATTACCTCTAACATACAGACTAACAGACAAATATGGTTATATTTGTTTTATTCTAAGGCCTTTCAAAAGTATTCCACAAAAAAAGCTATGAGAAAATGGTGGGTTGACAGTTTCAGCAAAAATAATTACCTCAAACAGAAAAACAAGTAAAAAAGAGTTACGGTTGTTTTTTCTAAAGTAAAGTAAAGTATCTTCACGCTCATATAGAAGAGCTAGGAAGAAAAGAAGAGGTAGGCAGAGGCACAACCAGGGCACTCACGACAAGCCGAAGACACTAAGACCCATAATGTGATAGGTGGCAAGCCTATCGCCAACCAGGCACATATCCAATCCCGAGCAGCATTTTTTTTATTAGAAAATTTAAAAACCAAATTTTCTTTTTGTTGCACGACCCAGGAATCGAACCCGTGACCTCATGCAGTCAAGTCCAACACCTGAACCGCTAGACCACAAAGGCGACTCAGAGGTTATTTTTTCTACTTAGGCATTTTAAAAGTATTCAATATAAATTTCTTAGCTATTACTAAATGGTGGGTTAATAATTTCACAAAAGCAATTATCTCAAACAGTGTCAGACAAAAATAGTTATTGTTATTTTATTCTAGAAGAAGAAAAAAATAGAAAAGTTGTAAGCTATTACAAAATGGTGAATTATCAATTCGAGACTGCAATTAATATTAAGCCATTTGCGTAAATTTACCCGAGACCGTTCCTTAAGTATTATTACTATTGAGTTATAACAAAATTGGATTTTTCCAATTTTCTAATAAAAAAAATGCTGCTCGGGATTGGATTTGTGCCCGATTGGCGATAGGCTTGCCACCTATCACAATGTGGGATTTAGTGTCTTCGGCTAGTCGTGGGTGCCTGGTTTTGCCTCTGCCTACCTCTTCGGGGATAAGGGCGTGAAGATACATTGTTTTGTTATGTTATACTCACATTAATATGTGGTGGAGTAGACAAGGTATAAACGACGACGTCAGCGATGTCGCTGGGCTTCAGTAACGGCAGCTTGTCGTGCAGCCCTTTCGACATGTCGGTCCTCACCAACCCCGGAGATATACTCTGTAATACATAGTCATTATCAAATTAATCGACTCCGTGGTCTAGCGGTCCAGCTATCGGACTTGACCTCACGAGGTCCCGGGTTTGATTCCCGGGTCAAGCAATAAAAAAAATTGTTTTTTCCAATTTTCTAATAAAAGAAATGTTGCTCGGGATTGGGTATGTACCTGGTTGGCAATAGGCTTGTCACCTGTCACATTATGGGACTAACTGTCTTCGGCTAGTCGTGGATTCCCTAGTTGTGCCTCTGCCTACCTCTTCGGGGATTTGGGCGTGAAGACACTTACTTATTCATTATCAGGTAATGCATCTGCTTTTTCGGTTTCCAATACAAACAATTGTAAATGAATGTTACGAAATAAGAAACTGATTTACAAAATACAATTTAAAAAACTATAAATATACACGGAACCCAAAAACACCGTAGATGTTATAGGTGCGTGGTTTTGTCGCCTGTGGCCTGGATGTTAGAACTATTACCTTCCGGACGCCATTGTGGTGACAGTAATTAAAGATCGATCTTTTAGTCATTTTAGTACAAATAATTTTCTTTCATTGTTTTGGCCAAATACAGTATGAAACTTACTTTAAATCTGTAGAAGAATGAGTTTTGTATATTGACGATATTAAAAAAATTGGTCATATTGGCCAATTAATATTGGCCGTAAAACGATTATAACTATATTTTGCAGGTTTACGGTGTGTGAGAAATAATATAGGATACTATTATCCCACCCACTAAAAATGTTCCCGTGGGAAAAAAATAAAAGTCAAAAAGTAAATTGAGTTATAAGTAATAGATTTAAGCGTATTCCGATTTTGCTCATTATTTTTTGTTTCGTAGTACCTATGTGCTTTACAAATTGTTACATAGTTTTTCTAAATCATACGTTTTGTATTTAGAATTCATAGACACATCAACACTGTATAAAATGACTTCAAATCCGGAATGTAGAGAACATTTGAACGTACAGGTCATCCTGCATATACATACATATCTTTACGCTACAAAGTCAGCAGACAGTATCGAATGCCAATCGAATGCAAAATTTTGTAAGAATGGATTGATGTTTGTTACTTAATCACGCAAAAACTATGTAACCGATTTAGCTGAAGTTTACAGAAATATAGTTTATACATCAAAATAACACATAGGCTACAATTTATTTATAATATTTATACTTTAGGACCGAACGAAGCCGCGAGTGGAAGCTAGTATTAAATAATAATGGTACCGTACCGTTACTTTGATTTTGCTCTTGTACTCTGCGAGTTCATGTAGTAGAGCCGTTGTGAATGCGGTGACTGCGTACTTGGTGCTGGAGTACACGTTGAAGTGGGGGTTGAAAGGTATGTAGTGGCCAGCGGCACTGAAATAGAAAAAACATAACAAATTAGCATCTAGGTCTTTACGCACGAGGGCATTTTAGTATATTCAGTAGGTACAAAACACTTCTCCATATCCACTGCCTTGGCCGAGAGGTTTTTCCTTTATGATTTTAGAAGGAAAACTAGCAGACGGATTACCTGATGGTAAGAAATTCACGCCGCCTATAGACACCAAAAGTGGTAATAGTGACCAACCTGAGATCGGGATGTAAGGATTCAAGTAAAAGTAAGTTTCCCAACTGCCTTATCCTCCGAACCGGAACACATCAACGGCAAGCACTGTCGTTATGGCGCTAGGAATATGTAAGGCGGTGGTACCAATCCGGGTAAGTCACTGAAACTCTACCACTTGTGTCACTAGCAAGTGACGGTAAGCCTATTCTCGCTTTAACAAGCTGTCTATTCTGTAAAGGAGCCCCTAACTGGAGCGCAATGCTCGAGTTCGATTCTCGATGGGGCAGGTATTTGCCTAACGAACATAAATGTCTATCCCTAGTTTGGCTCCATTTATCTATTTCAAAGTTTGAATTCAATAAAATTACGGTATCATCTATACTAATATTATACATAGGAAATGTTTGATTTTTTTTTAGTTTGTTTAAAATGAATAGGCTCCGAAACTACTGGACCGATTTCAAAAATTCTTTCACCCTTAGAATGCTACATTATTCCTGAGTGACATAGGCTTTATTTCATCGAAATCGGTACAGTAAAAGCCAAGTTACTCAGGCAAAGCTGCGTGAAACTGCTAGTTGGATATATGTAAGGGAAATGGCCATGCTCATATTTTATTTTCGGAAATTGAGTCGGACGTAAGCATGGCGTCCTCCTTACTAATAACTTTTATTAATAAACCCAGATTAAAGTACTCCAAGGTTCAATCTGGTATTGTAATCTAACAAAGAGATCACTATGAAACAAACTATAATATCAACCTAACTTAACAAGACCTAACCTAACCAAGACGTACTAAAGCGTCATTCCACAAGGTGCAAGATTGATTTTTTTTTCTATGGGAGCAGCTGACAGCCACACGGCCTGAATGAAAGTATTTGATAAATACCAAAGTCGCTCAATATTCCCTACATCGCTGTATGATATCCTTCCAAGTTATTTTCCTAAACCTCTTAACTATAAATGTTTACTACTATCAAGTATCCGCAATATTTTGAAGTTGTTATGTATCTATATATATAAAATCTAACAAAAATCAATTATAAAAACAATTATGTTAACCCATGTGTGTGTCTGTCTTTTGTAAAGTTTGGTGCTGGCCATATATATTGTGTGTGTTTCCTTTTAGGTAGCTCAAAATCTTCAGATAAAGTTAAATACTTATTGTGTGGTGGTCCCGTACCTGACATTGGCTAAATAAGTCATGAAAAACGATCGAGAGTCATATTTATCAAAGAAGAAGAAAAAGAATAAAATTCAAGAACAAAATCTTAGATTAGTATGCAAAGATGCTCTGAACTAGATGTAATGCGTAATGAATTGAAAGTTCGTCCATCTGTGGTGTTCATACTTCTTTCACCCTTAGAATGCTACATTATTCCTGAGTGACATAGGCTTTATTTCATCGAAATCGGTACAGTAAAAGCCAAGTTACTCAGGCAAAGCTGCGTGAAACTGCTAGTTGGATATATGTAAGGGAAATGGCCATGCTCATATTTTATTTATATACCTACTAACAAGTGACAAGGTTAGCGTTACTTTTTTATTCACCAGCGCCATGGCGAATACCAGTAATATTATAAATGCGATATATTATATCTACATCGAGACAATCAATTTAGACGCTAAGATGGAATCTCACAATCACATTTTTACTTTTATAATATTAGTAAAAGTTTCTTCACACCTGCATCCCCGAATACGTAGGCACAACCAAGGCACCTACGACTAGCCAAAGAAAGTCCCATGCTCTGATGGGTGGCAAACCTATCGCCAGCCGGGCAAAATTGTTTTTGATTACAAATAGGAAAAAATAGATTTTCCTTTGTTGGCCGATTCGGGTATCGAACTTCGTCCGGTCCGGTATTTGTCTTGACTACATGAGGTCCCACCTCATGTAGTCAAGACAAATACCAGACCTTAAGACCACAGAGGCGGTTTTGATAACATTAATATGGATTATATTTAGATACCTGTTAATATGAATAATATGTCCATCAAAATCTCGTTTCTTCATGGAAGCGACGGCTTGCCGGGTACACATCACCAAGCCCTTTATGTTCACGTCGAGGGTGGACAGTATATCTTCATCGCTTAACTTAACGTCACCCACATCTGGACGGAGAAAATCCTCATTTAAAACCAGGTATTTTACAAACTATTTTCTATTTGTTACCTATTCCTGCCGCCATAACGTAACGACGTGTTCCGGTTTGAAGGGTAAGGTAGCCAGTAAACCTACTTTTGCTCGAGGCCTAACATCCCGGCCTCCAGTTGGCAACGCACCATTGTCACCTTTGGTGTCTCTAGGCGGCGTGTATTTCTTACCATCAGGAAATCCATCTGCTTGTTTGCCTTCCAATATCATAAAAAAAACTCGTAGCATATCCGACCATCCGTAAGGCTCGGTTTCGATTCCTGAAGGGGGCAGGCATTTGCGTGATAAACATTTATTTATATGTTTAAATTTCTTATCTAAGTGTATTTATGAAACTTCTACTGATATCTATTTAGGTATTTATATATAAGATTGTCGTTAACTAACACTATGGGTGTTGGCAGCAAGCATTTGCCCATCGCTCTACCACATAGTAAGGATCTATATCGCCTTTAAAAAATATTGTCTAACTCCTGTCGGCCCTCCTACTAACAAGTGACAACGCTAGCGTTGCTTTTTTATTCACTAGCGCCATGGCGAAATTTATGTGGTAATAATATGCGATAACTGAAACAGTAGTTTGAGTTTGAGTAGTAAGGAAAACTGCTATGCTAAATATGTGGTAACTCCAGAGTCATGAGGACCCTTTGGACTTAGTCGAATAAATAGTAGACAGTTAAAAAGGCCATGTGACGTGTTTCATTTTAACGGCGCGTTAAGCATCTAGAATCTAAAAGAACGAAATTATATTCACTTGGTCATAAACACATCAAATATTAACAGTGTACATGCATGTGTCTCCGATGGCAGAAATACATCAATCATACAGTTCGTACATTAGATACTGAGCATAAGATAGATTTTTGAAGGTTTCTGTCCGTCCTCCTCCTGTACGCCTTGTTCAAATCATCAGAAAATTTAAACTTGCACTTATTCGCACTCAATAAGCCCGCCATATTTTAAACTGATGTGTTCGAGTATATTTTACGCGCGCGCGTCACTATATAGAGATTTGATGGTGATACACAATGAAGATGTTTAACATGATACAGGGTATCTCTCATTGTCTCATCTCGCCCTAATCTGACGTGCTTTAATTATTTTAAACCATATACGACCTCACTCACACACTTCAATTAACAATATTATTACTACATAATCTATTACGTTAAGTAACAATTTCGTCTAGAAATTGTCAACACTTCGATTCCTATTATCAACGAACCTTACTCCATTAGTATAACCATTGAAAGTTTGAGTGAAAGTGACGACTCATAGCACGAAATGTTTCGAGTTAACAGTCGATAACGAACGAATGTAGCTAGATGTAATAACGTTCGTTCAAAAAAACTACCACTCCTAAGCAAAACAGCTCAACAACAACAAGCTCAACAGTTAAAAAGAAATCAAGTACCCGAATGAATTTTATTAATTGATTATGAATATATCTTCAAATCGTAATTCACGATTGACGAGTAGATATGTATTAAAAATTTCTGTACAGTTTATTAAAAGCATATAGCTCTCCTGATAGTAAAAGACAACTTCAGGTGTCACTATCCTGTAGCCGGGGTATTAGAGCTATTGTGCAAGTCTACTGGCTAGGGTAGGGCCCTTCGGACCTAAAAATGACACCTCAATATTACGACAAGAATAGGTGAGGCGGTAGATTCCTACCCAGGCTAGTTACTGCAGAGCACTCTATCGCCAGTGGAATTATCACCTATTAGTCTGTGTTTTTCACCATGCTATTTAAACATACAAAAATGTGAATAGGTAGGTGTGTAGTCCGAAAATAGGCACACACTATAGTTTATTTTTTGCCGAAGACCAGCTCACCTGTAATGTGTCCAGGTATGATCATTCCTGCATTGTTAACAAGGATATCAACGCCTCCAAACTCTTGCTCGATCCACGCAAACGTAGCGACGATATCTTCCGGCTTGGAGACGTCACAACTTCTCGAATAGATACGTCCAATACCAGACACGTCGCTATTTAAATTCTGTTAAATGTTATAAAGATTAAGTCTGGACTTTTTCCCAAGTAAGGAAGTCTGTTTCTCAAGTGCTAAAGTTAAAATATCTAGAGTCTGAAATGTTTTATTTTCCCAAGTATGCATCAAGTGCTAAAGTTAAAATATGTACCTAATGTCTGGAATGTTTTACAACTTATCTACATAGGTGGGCATTAACTCGTTAATTCGGTATTCCTTACTTAACGAAGTTAACACTTTGACTCCAAAAAGTTTCTGAGGTTCAGATTCGTTAACTGCCGTCAAATTTTCTTCAGTCCGTTAAATCGTTAATCCCGAATCCCGTAAGCACCTACTATTTACCATTACCAAGCACCGCGCCATACCGAGTCACCAACCTTCTAAGCCTTACGCCGCCTAGAGACATCAAAGATGGTAATGGTGCGCTGCCAACCTGAGGCCGGGATGTTAGGCATCGAGCAAAAATAAGTTTTACCGGCTACCTTACCACCCTACCGAAACATGTCAACAGCAGGCATTGATAATATTATGGCGACAGGAATAGGTAAGGCAGTGGTCCGGGTGAATCGCTGCGAGACTGTACCATCTAGTAAATGTTTCGGTCCTTTCGGTAAAGGGCCCTCCTTTTTTATATTTATTTACTTTTTTTTTGTTTCTAACCAGTTAAATTCTAGACCAGTGTTCCAAGCATAAAAACAGTTAATCGTTGAAGCAAAGAACCAAAAAAAAAAAACGTAAAAAACGGATCAACTTTTAGGATTAAAAGTTCTTAAATGTTATACGCTTTAACGATTAAAGAAGTAAACTTTTTTAATGACGGATTAGAGATACCGAATTTAATTACCTACTAGAGTATCGGTGCCCAGCTACGCTTATCTGAAATATTTGTCGTCTATTATATCGTTAGGTACCTACTTTTTTGGTGCTTTAAATTCCTAATCCGTAGAAGAACCTACTTTTCAACAGATAACAGAAACAAACACTTGTTTCTTATATGTGGGTCCATTGCAACTAGATAGAATAGTACAAATTTGCTTCATGAAATCATGCCGCCATAAACTCAGTGCTCATCACTGTCGTGTGCTAGTGATCCTCTGAGATTGTAATTCGGACTTGAAGGATAGGCTGGCCAATGAAATGACGAATGTCAGAGGTTTAAACGGATAGTAATCTGCTAATATTACCAAAGAAGAATCTGTCAACATTCTTTACAACTAAATTCAATAATCTCCACGAAATGCCGATTTCAAACTTTCCTCAGTTTTTAGTGAAATATTGTAATTTCAACCTCATACTTAAAGAATAAGGTTTAAAATAAACTATCGCAACAGAAAGTGAATTTTTGATTATGCAACTGCTATTAACATTATTATCCATCTTAAATCATTGGGACAGTACCTGTGAAATAAGTTTATGTTATTTAAGTAGTAAGTATCTTCACGCCCATATCCCCGAAGAGGTAGGCAGAGGTACAACCAAGGCACCCACGACTAGCCGAAGATACTAAGTCCCACAATGTGATAGGTGGCAAGCCTATCGCCAACCGGGCACAATTCCAATCCCGACCAATATTATTTTTTTTATTAGAAAATTGGAAAAATCCAATTTTCTTTTTGTTGGTCGACCCGGGATTCAAACCCGGGACCTCATGCAGTCAAGTCCAACACCCGGACCGCTAGACCACAGAGGCGAGAGGTTATTTAAGTGCAGTAAAACTGCAAAAACCCGACTCAAACTACATAATTTATTACGCGTCCCAATCAGTTTTCTTTCAAAAGATAGCTTATGATTCCACATAAATTTAATCTAGATCCTTCTAGTAGTTTTGAGTTATATTAGTTACTAGTTACTTAATGTAGTTTTATATTATTTTAATTACCTATCTATAATTAAAAACAACCAGTGAGATAATGAAAAAAACAATCATGACCTAATTTAAAAAAAAAAACATACAGTCGAATTGATAACCTCCTCTCTTTTGTGTCGGTTATTAATAGTAGTTTACCAACCACCCTATTACCGGTCAGGAACACGACAGTGATAAGCTCTGACATTTTGACGATAGGATAAATACAGCTATGATAGCAAATAAAAACTGTCTTCCACAGTCCACACAATCAAATTTAGTGACATAATCCATAGTAATCGAGTAGTGATATCCAGTATCTGTTACACAGCTATCTAAAATACTAGATTTTTTCACCAGAGATTGATGGGGTCGTCACATTTATAGGCCACATAATTACAAATATTTTTCCTAACAACGGCACTAAGTTAAACCTATTGATGAATTAATACGTTCCTAAGTATGCTC
The DNA here is from genome assembly GCA_002245475.1 of Calephelis virginiensis. Taxonomy (NCBI): domain Eukaryota; kingdom Metazoa; phylum Arthropoda; class Insecta; order Lepidoptera; family Riodinidae; genus Calephelis; species Calephelis virginiensis. The sequence goes on from NJDC01006146.1 coordinate 80,406, forward strand.
CTAATAAAACCCCCACATTGAACATTATGCCCATGTTTTCATCCCTTTGTTCGTTTTTTACTTACATCAACGAGATTAGGACGACGAGCCAAGCCCACAACTCTAAGTCCAGCACTGGCAAGGCGTACACAAATAGCAGCGCCGATTCCGACACTGGCGCCAGTGATTACTGCAACTTTATCCTCCCAGCGATCCATTTTATTCTCCACTCTAATAACATTAAAGAAATACGAGTTTATTATAATTTGATAAAACTCTTACTTACAATTATTAACCGTACGGAAAAGGAGAGGTGTTATAAGTTTGACGTGTTTGAGTATGCGAGCGTACGTGCTTGTGTGTATATTAATTTGTAACCGGATAGACTGATTCCATTACTTTATTACATTACAGATTTTTTGTTTCAAAGCTGACGTGATCGAAATGGTTCTTAGCTGCATTAGAAATAGGTTTTGGGGTTATTGAAAATGTTTTGCTTTAAAATAAACATTAGCATCAATAGTGAAACTGCACGCAGGCGATTTTATCCCAGGCATGTTTGAGTACTCAGACACTCACTCCGAATAGCGAATCCTATACAGACCGCAAAAATTCAATAGATAGCTAGAATCACACATCTACTTCTATATCAATAGTTACAAAGTTTGCCAACTTCATAATAATAAGAAAATAGTGGTTCCAAATGCAGGCCAAAAATTAAAAAATCGGGATTTTTTCTTATTTCGTTTATTTTGTGTAGAGTCAAAAAATAATTTTATTTCTAAATGAATATGAGAAGATTAATCAACACTTAATTAAGACAATAATAGGAGCCTAAAGTGTATTTTACACTTCATAACATAAGTTATTCAACCCTAAAGGGAAATTTTATTCATGAGATTTGATACTTATAGGGATTTTTAATTTGTAAGCATAAAAAGTATGTACGTGCGAGGTATTAAATTCCAAAAAGCGGGATATTTCGCGTCTCGCACAGACTCCGAGCCTCTACAAAGGCCCTAGAAAGCGGAACGGGTGGCAACCATAACAGAAACCTACCTAATGACTGTTATTGTTACTGTTCAACCGCACATGACCCTGAAGTTTTTTTTGCGATAAGATAGCGAACAGGCACACGGCTCTCCTCATGGTAAGAGATAACAGTGTTCTATAGCCACGTTCTATAGTATACTAAGTCAATTATTGTGAAATCTACCGGCTACCGGCTTCGGACCGGAACTTGATACAGTTATGAAGGCAGGAATAAGTAAGGCGGTGAATCCCTACCTGGACAAGCTACAGAGTGGCACTCTACAGCCAGTGGTCTTGTTGGTGCGAGCAGAAGTTAATGGCCCATTTAACTTCTGCTCGCCTCTTACAAACTGCCTGGCAGGAAGGCAGATGATCTCTATATAGGAGACCCGAACCAACACGGGGCATTTTTTATATAAATAAGGCCATCAAATTAGGTTGCTTTTTTATTTAACGTACATATCAAGCTAATGTTGGGACTATAATGAACTATCATTACATAAATTCTTGTAAATATATTGTAAAATAAGAAAAAAAAAGGCAAGCCCACTGAGTTTCTTGCCGGATCTTCTCAGTGTGCGGCCGCGTTCCGATCCGGTGGTAGATTTATTATTATTTAGAGTCGCCACAAGTGCCTCTTGTAGGTTTATGTGAAATAAAGATGATTTATTATTATTATTATATTATTAAGTATTAAAAATGCTTTTAATAAGACACTTTTAAATAATAACCGGCACTGTAACGAACAAAATAAATCTCATACCGTTATTTCTTATTGAAGCATAATAATAAAATCAAGACGAAACATGAAATAGATCGATATAAATAAATACCGAAATAAATAGAATGTGCACCCAAACTCAGAAAATCAGCCATTAACATCTTTCTATACTTTATGTCCCGGTCAAAAATCAAACCAGAACCTCGTCGGTATTCAGCGTCGCCGTGTACTCTTACCAATCGAAAAGCGGGATAAAAAAGTAAAAGCTTTTTAAAATAAAACAAAAATTTGCTACGAAAATGCTAAAGAAAAATTTGCAAGTAAATTACCTAGATACATTATTAATATATTCTATCATAGATTAATTAACTGTTAAATAGATGAACAATATTTTAATAAACAGATTTTTTATGCCTTACATAAGCTTACGATTATTTAAATTACAATTTCCATAAAGGTATGAAAATAATAAAATATCAATTCATAGGCACTTATGTAGTGTACTCACCTGTCAGTATTTTAAAATCACTTGTTTAAAAAAAACACAAAATCAAAATATATTAATAATCCTTAGGGTGTAAATGTGTAAGCACCTGCATTCCGATAAGAGAAATTATCGGAGCCACAGAACAGTCCGTTGAACGTACGATACGAAAACACAGTACTGCTCAAAACTACTTTTACTTTGTGATAATATGCCCCATACGGAAACAGTGATCACTGACCATTCACTTCTCTGCAAACATTCACTTTGTACCTAGTCCCGATCACGCCAACCGCGACGGCGAGTAGAATAGCTAGTGTCCACAAAATATTAATATTTATAAGTATGTACTATTAGACTAGACTATTTAGCATTTAACAAAAACATGAGTATTTATAGACTACGTAAGTACCTGGCACAGGTAACTAGTATGATACGCAGAGGCATACATTCCATAATGCATTTATGCATTAAGGCAGTGCTCCTCTGCATCTGCTAGCGTAAGCATTATAATTTAAGTGTGCATGTACTACATGTAGAACTTAATATAATATTACCTAGCAAAACGACGATTAGCTCAAATAAAAACGACAACCAGTGAGCCTTTTCATTGAATCTAGGTTGCTATGCGGGAAATTTATTGTAAAGTTTAGTAAATTAAGGGAAAACGAAAATTTATTTTATAAGTATTTTAAAGTTTCGGTTGAAAGCTATGACGAAGTATTTTCAAAACTGGAACCGTATTTGAAAGTCAACAATCTCAAAATAAGAGCTTTATCAGTCATATCAATATATCAGCAATGGAGAGGCTGGCAATAAATAAACTTTTTACAAATAATTAAATTGGTTACAAAATACGGCAGATTTTGTCACCGTTGTTATTTTCGAAGCTAGATGGTAAAGTAGTGTTTATTAGGGTGCATTTACAGTAATTACGGTGCACATGGTAACACTGCCGCGCATGCTCCCATGCGCATGAAGGGCTCCGTTACGCGGGCGCGATGCCCGCACCACCCCGCGACGATCTCCCGCGCGGCTTCCCTTCCCGCAACGGGTCACTTTGTTATGAAGCCGCGCAGGTGCCCGCTTAACGCAGTTTCTGCCTTTATTAATAAACAAAGAATAAAGTATGAGTAGGTAATTTGATATTTTCCATCGTCGGCGCTTGGTAACACTTCCTAATATTGATATTTTTAAATAAAGAACACTATTTTACGTATTACTTATAATTTACTATTGTGTAAATAGCCTACCGGTTTCGTTTATGACAGCATCATCAAGGCCAGAACTTAAACTACTCTAATGTAATTGTAGTAATATAGTAGTATAGTATAGTTCTACCCCTGACGATGCTGTCATAATAGAAACTAGTAGGCTATTTACAAAATAATAACTTATAAGTGATACGTAAAACAGGAAGTACACGTGTTTCTTCATTTAAAAACAGGAGTAGGTAAACTTAAGGTGATATCACTAAACAAAGTCGCTTTCCGCTGTCTGTCCATCATGCTTAGGTCTTTAAAACTACGATGTTTTTTATCATGTTTTTTTAATAGATAGCGTAATTCAAGAGGAATTTCCACCCGAACTAAGCTAGGACGGGATACTAATTAAAGTCTATAATCTATCACAATGCAATAAAGACTATATACAAGTTTGAATCTTGGAGTTTTTTAGTCTATGTTCATTAATAAGATGAGGAATGCAGGCGATATGTGTACTGGTTTCTATTATTCTAAATCGTGATGCATTTTAAAGTACACCTATATGTCCGTGGAATAATACAGTAATTATCACAATAAATATTAATGTATAGTTATTATTTTATTAATATGGTTACCACTAATATTTTTTAATAAGCAGTAATTATGTACCTACCTATTTAAACTTTTCAGGTACGCAACACAGCAAAGAAAGCTACTTCCTGAGAAAATTATCTTAACCATCTTATCCACTATATAACAATATAATATAACAGTATAATATACTATAACTAGCGGCAGGCTCCGGCTTCGCACGTTTATGAAATATACATATAAACCTTCCTCTTCAATCACTTTATCTATTAAACAAAAACCGCATCAAAATCTGTTGCGTATTTTAAAAGATTTAAGCATACAAAGAGACATAGGGACAGAGGAAGCGACTTTGTTTTATACTATGTAGTGATAAACGTATATTTCGGGATATGTAACTTGTATCTTACATATCACATATGGACATTGTTAGGTACATTAAAATTATTTCGCTCGCAAAAATCGACCAATAACGTCACCAATACCGTGAGATCTGACTAGGTGGTAGAGTTTCGCAGCGATGCACTGGGATTGATACCACCACCTTACCTATTCCTGCCTCCATAACGGCAATGCTTGCCGTTAATGTGTTCTGATTCTAAGGATAAGGTAGCCGGTAAACTTACTTTTGCTCGAGCCCTAACATCCCAGCCCCAGGTTGGCAACCATTACCACCCTTGGTGTCTCTAGGCGGTGTGAATTTCTTACCATCAGGAAATCCGTCTGCTTGCTTGCCTACCAATATCATAAAAAATCATAATGGTATGACATTGGAACTTGGAAGTAACTAAGTTTAGATTGTAACACTGATCCGCCTGTAACAGGTGCATTAGTCATGTTGTCAATCGAGGCTAATCCATGCAAATTAAAGAAGTTAGTAGATCGGTTACTTTTTAGTTTCCAAAACCGATGTAAGTTTTTTGCCATTAATACCAAGATTAAGATTTCTAAGGAAATGTCTGATCTTACGTACGGCGACGTATTTTAATGTGCTGAGTGTGAGTTTTTGAAAGGATTTACTTTACTTTACTTGAGTATATCGACCCAAAAGTATGGAGCCTGAAGCTAGGTATATTATTACTGGAGGTTACACTCCTAACGAAGACCTGGGGGCTGATTATGCACCCAGTGGCCAACTCAAAATGGAAAAGTGTACATCAAAGAGCTGTCAAATGACGTGTTTTATAATTGCTATCTCCAGTGACCAACAGAAATACAACAGAGATAGCAAACACAAATGACGTCATTTGACAGCTATTTTATGTACACTTTTCACGTTTGAGTTGGCCACTGAGATACATAATCAGTCCCCTGATGTCATTTCTCAATATTGCTCACTCACTCTTATGTTCTCCCCGTGTTGGTCCGGGCTCCTTTGCAGAATAGACCATCTGCCTTCCTCCCAGGCAGCTCGTAAAAGGCGAGCATAGGCTTAGTGACAGTAGCACCGTGACATCTGATTAGGTGGTAGAATTTCGCAGCGACTCACACCGATTGGTACCACCGCCTTAACTATTCCTGCCGCCGTAACGTCATGACGTGTTCCGGTTTGGAGGGTAAGGTAGCCGGTAAACTTACATTTGCTCGAGGCCTAACATCCCGGCCCCAGGTTGGCAACGCACCATTACCACCTTTATGACTCTCACCAGAAAGAGAGATCAGTAGTTCATAGAGTAAGCAGTATTTGCAAATGATATCATGTTTTTGTTAGGAGTGTAACCTCTAGTAGTATTTATAGCTTCATGGTATGTAGGTGTTGTTAGCGCCTCTAACGAACAGTTGAAACAACGAAACAGATACATAGATACATTTGTCTAAACACAAGCGCAGTTTAAATTCGTGCGAAAAGTCACTTACAATTCAGCACCGCGTGAAAAGTTCAATCGTCTTTAATTCAATCAGATTGTTTGCGTCAGATTGAGCACTTCGATCGATTACTTCCCTATTAACCCCTGGATCGATACAAGTACACTCCGTTTTACGGCACTACGAATTCAAAGGCGGACACCAACGTATTTTATACACTCGGCAATTTTGTAATTCACTTTTGTTTCTGAAAGTGAGTACTATACGTAGAAGCCCACTATGACTACCGCTTTCACCTATTACCACAGCCTATTACAATAGTGTTGTCAACTGTGGTTGTCAGAGTCGATTTATTATCGAAAAAAATATGGAACTAATATAAAATGGACTGCAATGGACGGGTTTTTAATTATAACAGCTGCTACGAGCAGTTTCTAACGTCTTTTTTTACTTAAACTTGCGCAAAACCTGGGTCTTTTGTAACTTACCTAACCTTTTGTGTAAGACAAAAGGTCAAGCCATAGCCTGATTGGCACAGAAAAACAAATTGGATGGTATAATTAATTTAAAACGGAAAAAAATTGCAATGGAGGTAGTTCCGTTGATCACCAACTAAACGTATTTTAGGTGTGTGCTACATTTTTCCAATGAAACAAAAACAAAAAATGGAACATTTTAAACATGATCTGACATAATCCGCGCATATCAATTTGTAATGTTTATGAAGAAATGCTGTAAAAATGTCGCGTAAAATCTAATCTGAGATTACTTAACGTGTTTTGTCTCATTCTATTACTTAGAATGCAAAAAAATATCGATAACTTTAAATTAGTTTAGTAAGTGCTTTGCAGAATTCCACACAGCCTTCTTTTCCTGTACCCTTCAAATGTCAAGTATTAAAACAATCGATATATTTGTATATTTTATTAAGATAATTGTATGTTATAGAAAAATCTCCGGCATACTAATTCTTAACAAGGCTATAATATATAGAAGTGGTCGACTATAAACTACTTTACAACACATTATTCATTATCTACAAACTGATACTTTCACACCGATAGGAACATTTGCACCTTACTCTATCGCTATTCTATCTTATTCTATCAAATTATAGCCGAGATAACGAAAATGCAAAATAAGTTTATAAAATTCAATCTCAATTCATTCTAACTTTTCTGAATATACTATGAAGTTTGACCAAACCAAATGTGCTAAAAAATACATTAAGGCTACCTCGAAAATGTTTGTGATTATTATTATTAATAGTTTTCTCGCATTTATATTTTTTTTTCTTAAAAAATCTGTTTGCGAAATCTAACCGAGTCATCAGAGCAACTGACATGCAAAAGCGGTTATCACAGTGAAAAAAATAAAACAATTTTTAATTCTGCTAGAAATAATATTTGGGCAATCTCATCTCGAAGATGTTTATCTGTGATCATTATCAACAGTTTTGTGGCATTTGTACGTAATTTTTCTACTAAACTCCGTTTGAGTTACGAAAACAACAAGTCACCAGTGCAACTGACACGCAAAAAGGGTTTTCACAATAAAAAAAATTAAGATAAAGTATCTTTACGCCCATATCCCTAAAGAGTGAGACAGATGCACAACCAGGGCATCCACGACTAGCAGGAGTCACTACGTCCCACAATGTGATAGGTGGCAAGCCTATCACCAACCGGGCACATATCCAATCCCGAGCCACTTTTTTTTTAGAAAATTACAAAAACCAATTTTTTTTTCTTTTGCCAGACCTGGGAATCGAACCCGAGATCTCATGCAGTTTAATCAAACACCTGGACCGCTAGACCACAGAGGCGATAGATGAAAAATTTAAGCATTTTTTATTTTGCTAGAAGTAAAATTAGGGTAAGTTTGAAAGTGTTGGTAATTAATGATTGTTACTAATAGTTTCATCGAATTTAATTTTGAATTGATTTTCAATTAAAATTTTGTTTATTACACTAATACATCAACTACTAATAGTTTTATCGAAATTAATGTTGTATTGATTTTCTAATAAAACTTTGTTCACATTATTGAAATAACGAGTAAATGAAACTACTTCTCTGTTACGCTCCGCGAAAAATGATGTTATAAAGAAGTTTTACTTCTCACGTGTACACACACACAGTAATACACACACATGTAAACTTTACACACCAATTTTATGCCTATCTCTCATTTTATCTCTATCTCTCTCATCATGAATATTTCATGGTAAGTATTTCAACTAACAAGGCCGAACGAGAGAATGATATAAAACAGCACGAGTCGCTTTTATAAATAAAGGACAAGTCTAGACTTGACCGTACAAAAAAGAGAAAATTGATTTGCAGTATGTAATTAATTTAATTTGTTTATAGTAAAAATGACTTACATTAGCGCCCCACTAAGGCACTCATTTGTGGAAGAGCACATCATTCAAGTTAAGTTGGAAGATCATCAATCACAAACATTTTAGGGTGCCCCATAGCATTTCCTAGTATAGCCAAACTTTTCATATTGTAGTACTTTTTACATACAGTACCATTTTATGTACATACATGTAAAGAATGTACATATGTATCCTAAGCGCAATAAGGTTTACAAAAAACACAAAAACTTTCAATAATTACAAAAAAATATTTTAATAATTTAAATTGAAATATTTCGCTGTAAATTAAAATGATAAGCTTTATAGATAAACTAAAAAATCAAGATTTTAGTGAATTTTGTAATTACAAGGCTCATAATACAGGTGCTGTATTATTAAGCGTTTACCTAATCCAAAAGAGATCGAGTCTTCGACAGATGAACAGTCAGATAGCAATGGCCTGATTTGATTTGGATTCCGTTTTTAACCCACAATTACGTGACTCCAAAAGGTATTCGTAATAACATTTTAGTACTATTTCTCAATTCATTTAATATATCAGTGCAGAAGCAATTTTTTTCAAACTGAAAATCGGGAATGAAGAATTATGGAAAATTAAAAAAAACTAAAGAAAAAAATATTAGGGCCAGGACCTTAACAAACGACCGTTATAAATGTTCTTGATCTCCCAACGACTATTCGCTTAATCGCTAAAGCCTTTAAACGTTTTACTGATTTTACATGCTGTAATTATCTTCTTTCGAGATCTACAAATAAATCTTATAACATACCACAAGTACACATACGAAAAGTGTATATTACAAAACATTTTAAACATCACAAAAAATGCAAAGTAACAAGTAATTTATGTAAATTGTAATAATTCAATATGAAATGGTTTTAATCATTTATTTCGGAACTGAAAATAATAATAGTGAGACAGTACCAATATGTCAATATTAATTTTCAGAATATTGTGTAGTATTCACATATATACATTCATTGGTTTAAAATACGGCAGTATGACAAGGTCCTCTCAGCATTAAATGACTGATATTTACAGTACCATACACTATTCAGTAGGTAAGTGATAAGGTTTAAATTTTATAATAAATGGTTTTTAATGAAGTCATACTTCAATGTTACACTTAGATATTAATTTATGTCTCTCTCCACGGTTTAAATTATAATATATAATACGGATTGCAGATATTAAAAAAATAATAAGGAGTATTCTTGTTACTTTGCAGGACGAGTATATCATTTGTAAAAATCACATCAATGTGGCAGGTGGTTTCAAATTTAAACATTCGTTTCCCATTAAAAAACAATGAAATATACAGGAAAAAATTTTTAAATTCCAGTAGATAACACTTATCAGGGTCAACCATTTACATCAATGTGTAAACCGAATCATATTTTACAATTAAACAAAAATCCGATTTTACTAAAATCATAAGTATAAATATATATTTTTTAATTTCATTTAAAAAAATAGTACAAAACGATTAACTTTAATTCTCATTACAAAATCATCTGGTTCTGCATATTACATAATCTTCTATTACTTTTTATGTAACATCGGAAAATTTTCTAAGCTGTGGCTAATGCTAATGACATTTTGGAAATCCTAAGATGCCTGCGGCGACGTGAAAACACTTCTTATGAAAGTACCTAACTTTAAAATATGTTGTTATTCGTATTAATATAGTATCTTATAAGTATTTAAATACAATACCCGGCTATAAATATTGCACATCTACCTTGAAAAAAAACAATCGCCTAATTTCGGTTACATTGAGAATTATCAACGAACGTGTCACGAAATACGAACAGTCCAATATATATTTGGAGTTGTCAACACAATTATACTCAATTGATGTGTTGTATATTTTTAATACTGATTTACAAATATAATATTACAACACATTACAAATAATTTATTTTAAAAGAGTTGCAGATATAATTGCTATAGCTCGATCTTGGTTAATGAAATGCTACTCAAAAGTAGTTACATTTATACACAGAAAAAATACGGTCCCTGCTTTACAGGTCTTTTATTAAGGTACTCGATTCGTTTGAGACTTTTTATTACAACATTTCGATTATGTACCATTTTGCTAAACAGAAATCACAAATAACTAAGTATATTTCTCAAATTTTATTTTCACAAACATTCTAATGAATCGCCTCAAATAGTTAACATTTTTTTACTGTCAGTAGTTTATTAATTCGTCAGTGAAAATTATAAACTATTTTTCAAACAACATCATAATCAAAATCGATTATACCTAAACGAAGTTTCAGTAATAACTTCGTTTAAACATACTGTTTAAAGTTCTTTTTGAAATCTCAGTGACATTTGCAACTTGCTTTTAAAAACTCTTAAAATACATAATAACTTAGATTTTTATCTTACTTTTTTTTCAAATTTCAAAATAAACTTGAAACCGAAACAAATAAGTAAGTATAAACTTAAACAAATAAACTTGTAGATAATTTCACAGTCGAACAATTAAACGCCGTAAATATTTCCCTATTTTCCCTAAAGATGGCAAGTACAACTCTAAATAATTAAAATTGGGGAGTATTACTACTCCATATAAATATTTTGTGGTGCAAGATTTGTACTGGACGCGACTACACTATGTTACACTAGAACAACGACTGACAAAACGTCATATTATGATAGTGTGCGATAGAGAAAACTCTCTACAAAGTAGAAATTAGTTAATTGTCTCTTTCCAAAGGTCGATGTGCAATTTGAATGGCAAATAATTGTATGTTGATTGATGTGTATAAATAATAAATGTGAAAGAAACAAATTTCAAACATTTTTAAGCCTAAGCGGTATATATTTGTCGTATTAAATCAGCATATAAAACAACTTCAAAATACATAATTTATGTAATTTACACACAAATTAATTTTAAACAATAACTTAAATAATAAATTATATATATTTATATGAATTACGGGATCACAAATCAAATAAATTATTCATGGCATTTGACATATAATCGACCTGTCATTAAAAACATCAACTTTGTAGCGAAAGAAATTTGTATTTTCCGCAAATCACAATCGACTTACAGTCTGAAGTCGCACGCGTCGCCGATTTTTTATTTACTTACTTAAAGTTGACATTATTGCAATTTAAGTTAATAAAAAGTTTAGCGTTCGTAAATTCAAAAAGAAAATCAAAATGTTTTGAAATTAAACATTTTCCCATGTTTCATAAGCCTTGAATGCGCTGTTTCAACATTGATATCAAGTTAAGATTTTGTTAAAAGTTTTGTATTAAATATTATAATAAAAAAGTTTTATAACAATGTATAATAAAAATTTCACGAAATGTCGGCAATACTTATAAACCGATTTAAACAAACCAATCGGCAAAGCTTATGATATGAATTATAATTCCGCAGTTAGGCCAAAAATACAATTATTTTGAGAATATTTTTGCGCCCACATATAAAATTTTATTTTAAACAAATCATATCGTATAAAATAATAGGAAAATAATCAAAAATCATATATTACACAGTCAAATATAGTTAGTTCTTATCTAACATTAATAATAATTAATCGTTCCAAATAATACTCAAAGGTTTCTAATTTTGCAAATTTGATATTAAATTTTACACTTTCGTGATCGTTCAAAAACGATCCCTATTATAATATTTTACTTATATAATCTTATAATCCTTATTATAGAATTTATAGAAATTGCACTTATAGATATCACTTATGTTCTACCAACATAAATCTTACAGTTCGAAAATCTCTTGTTGGATATTTCTATAAAAACGTGTTTTTACAGTCTAATAACTTGATGCTATTAACTATTAACCACGCGTTCAGACAAGGGAAGCATCGCATGCGATTTTTTTATCTTTTTCATATCAGTATTAAAGATCAGAACCCCTACCATGAGTTTCTATAGATGACCATCGATAATTTACGTATCGACATCTATAGCGCTTACGGTCTGAAGTTTAGTCTTCTTAATTATTAGTAAAGGCGCTGTTTTAAATTTTCATATAAATAATTTACATAGCCGCTATCAATTAGTGTCATTAACTCATAGTAAGGGCTCTTGACTCGTATTTTATTATTGCTTGCTTGTCTAGCACAACAAACGTGAGAGACTTAAAAAATAAATGCGATGTCTCGTGTATGAATGCTCCTTAAGGTACAGAAACTACAAACGACGTATTCTTAAAATGTCTTAAGAATTAAACCTGAATATAGTATGTGTGTGTGAGTGTGTGTGTGTGTCTTTATTGTAGCCTAGAAAAGATCAAATCAAGCAATCATAGGCCGGTTTTATTTTTCAATAACCAAATGAAAAAGAGGACCACTCTTTATATTTGGTATTTTACTGAAATTGTACCGGACAATTTAGAAAATCTGCCTTTTATAAAATACTTGTTTAAATAGGTACCAGTCAGAGGCAGTATATAAAAGATAGTGATAAATTTGATCAAATATAGTTGAAATTTAATATAAACCTTTCTAAATCGAATAGTCTGCTTTTGAAGCGATGAAAGTTGAATTTCTTTATAATTAATTGAATTTTTTCAAATTTTACTAAGTATGATTCATAGATCAAAATTTCTCAAATTTTTTGGACAAAAATGTATTGTTTCAAAAATACACCGTGTGCGTAAAAGATTTTATTTTTCAAATTAATGAAATATGTAAGTTATTCAGTCCAACTTATACAATATTTACAGATTGTTTTTACGGATTTCTCTAATACGAAAATTTGTCATTTTATGAGTCTGTCATTTGCAGTTTCTACAAAATGTGCCTTAAAAGTCGAATTGATAGAATATTTTAAACATCCAGTTTTAGCAATCTGAAGTTTAAAATATTGAAAATGTATATGACATTATAGTTTTAGCATAGTCCAAAATATGCGTATGTATTAGTCACTCACTGAAACAAACTCGATACTTTCAGCTTGGGAACGTACTGGGGCTCTTCTTTTATTATTTTTACCTGCAAAAGAAAACTGAAATCATTTTATTATAACGAATTTCAAATTAGTCGAACCTTAAAGTGGAGACTAATATACTTTTTTTTTTTAAAAAATGGTTGCCTGGTATATACTATAGTAGCCCTATTTCTTGTCTATTGAAATTGGCGGTAAGTAACAGTCAAGGGTAAAGTTAAATTCGGAGTTATAATTTACAATCATATAATTCTCACACAAGAATCACTTGTTTCCTTGTGTGAGATGCCCAGAAAACATTTTGACATTTCAAAATTAACTTATTCAAAATTTCAAACATTTCAAAATTGAAAAATGTTTTCTCCGCATGGTCATTAAATGTTTGGCTTTTGTACTTATATTTCTGTGATATAGAGAAGAAAAATATTCTCCAAAGACAAAATAATATAGAACAAAACCTTTGCTTCTATATTATGCGGACAAATAAAAACTTTCAATGATCAATATCACTTTAAGCTTAGTATACCTACTTCAATCTTTAATACCTTTTTCATTTTTCATTGTGTGGGTTGACTTTTGATTGTAGAGATTGCGCCAAACTTTTAGTCCGCTCTGAAGTTGCTACGCGAAGTCGTACAGTTAGTCATATATTTCGTGTTAAAACTTAAAAGACAATAACTTGACATTGTTCCATCTTTGCGATATATATTGGTTTGTTGAAATAAATTAAAACTTTTTGCTGACTATGTTAAAATGTCGTTACGAAATATTTAATTATACACACACATACACATCCTACCATATTATTGTGTTAAAATATTTTAACATTTAATACATTTTAAAATAAAGTAATTATTTTTATTTTATACAGAAAAATAATTTATTGAAAGATAAAAAAAACTATACACACATTTATTAAAATGAAACGTTACAGTAACATAGTTTAGTCATTTGTACGCAGGCGAAGCCACGAAAGTAAGCTAATGTTGAATAAATTAGACTTTGTTAAGTTGTAATAGGCTGCGGCAAATATTAACTTTTTTTTTTAAACGGACAAGTTACTCAAATTGAATATAACCCCAAAGTAAGCAAATTTTATACTTGTGTTATGGGTGTTAGTCAACGATACTAATAAATAGAAATACTTAAAATAGTTACCAGAATACATTTAATAAACACCCAAACCCAGAAATGCAGAAATCAGAGTTCATCACACAAATGCCTGTCCCCGTCGGGAATAGAACCCGAGCCTCGCGGTTGGTCGGTGTAGTCAAGCATATACATACGCTAGCCACTCGACCAACGAGGGGGCCACAATTACATTTTTTTTTAATTTGTTTATATTTTAGACATTAAAACTAAAAAAAAAACAAAAATAAACAACGCAAAATCTTAACAAAATAAACAGCGAAATGTAGCCGACTGTACTTTACTACGAAGACAAGCATGTGTATAATGTGGCTATATACTGAACGCACATTTGGCGATAGGCTGGGCCTTGCAAATTCATGAATGCCTCCGCTGATACCTATACTTGTATACTCACCTCGTGTTCAAAGCGGACTAGAAGTTTGGCACGACTATGAATTGCCGAATGGTCATATTAAAGTTACAAATGTTTCAGTTGGGTTGGCCTACATGTGTCGCTAAAACCGTTATTTGCTAGAGCGAGAAAAATAGGGAAAAATGGCAGCACTTCTACTATCAACGTTTGGCGGTTTTCTGCTACATTTCTTTCAAATGGTGGTCTTGAGCGACAGAAAAGGATAGATAGGTAAACAGAAGTATGCAACGCGGCGCTAACAGATGTAATAACTTCCTTTCATCTTACTATAAATCACAATCTGACATCCGAATTTAGGGTCATTCCTAAGTAACTTCGAAACTGCGAATAGTTTACTGATATGTAATGAATGAATTACATATTTTGTTGCTTTAGACACTCTTCTTAACTGATTCCAAAAAGAAGAGGTTATCAATTCCTCGGTATGATTGTTACGTTTTTATTCTGTCAATAACAAATGGGTTTTGATTTTATTTTTTTATGAAAATTTGGTTATGATTCAGAATTCAATACGTGGCTTTGCTCGTTTTTCTTTTGTTTATGTACATAGATGAATATGTAATGAAATTAGAGCAGGTATTTTACAGTTTCACTGCGCTCAAAAAAATTAACACGCTAACAGCTTATATAAACTTGAGGTAGCGTTCAACCCTTCACTCGTTAAGAATTTAGTGATGTGCCTGATATATGTATCCGTATCCGCGAATATCCAGGGACATAGAAAGATTTTGAACGGAATTTTTATCTTAATAATTTTCGATACATAAATAGTATTTCATTTACATACATAGGAGATAGTATAGCAGTAAAAAAAACATTTACACTTGGCACATTTATCATATGTAATAATGAATGGATTTCTACGAAACACCAGCGTCATCCATGCTCTCCAGTATCAAGTCTCTAGTATCTAGTATCACTAAGTTATATAAAAAAGCAAAACACGCTCAATGCAAGTTGAAATGGTCTATCTGGTTACACAAACGACTTCAAAATCCAACACCAACACGCCGACCGCAGATTTTAACAACAAAAATCCGTATTTGGATCAATATCCGCGGATATAAGTGATTAGTGATTCAGCACATCACTAGTTAAGATTGATAATAATATCTGATCACAAAACACCTGTAACATTTATATTCTACCTTACCTTCTAGACTTAAAATAAAAGTATAGTTGTTTAAAATCGATACCGATGCGGCATTGTAAAAATAAACAGTTAATGTTTTTTTTTCAGTAACTACATTTTATACTGATCAATTGTGTAGATTTTGAATGTCACGCAAACATTCAAAGTTTAACAAGACTAGCAAAATTATTACAGTAAAATATATTTTCGAATTAAAATAAAAAAAATCCTTAAAAGGAAAAACAAATGTTTCGTAAACATAAGATATTGTACAAAACACTCACCTCATCATATTCCGAATGATCTTCTATGCCGAGAGGGTCCCTTAGCATCTAAAAATAATAACACTACATTTAAAATTGAAAGAAATAAAAGAAAAAAACAATCTAGGAGCTATATAAAACTGCTGATTTGCTGATGTGGTCGGTTGACGGTAGGCTTGCCACCTATACATTGTGGGACTTACTCTCTGCGGTTAGTAGTGACTCGTGAGTGCCTTGGTTATACATCTGCCTAACTCTTCGGGGATGCGGGCATGAAGATAACTATTTTAATTTTGTGTTTGCTTGAGATTATTATTGATCCTTAATTTTAAAGATTCTGTAAGATACGTTTGGATTCGACTACTCAAAATAGGAAAAGTTATGTAAAGCGGTACAATTGCGCTTTCATAATGAAACCTCTGGATCTGTACGGTTTAAACCGTACATGTTTTGCTAATGTTTTTACTTTGAAAACCATTCAGTGTGCTACTAACCACGGACGAGAAAGCATTTGTCAATCTATACTTAACTTGTGTAACGTTTGTGTTATTATGTAATTATTGCTTTGGAGATCTTTCTAAATTCAGTCTCGCACCCCTGATACACTACACAACAAACAATAACAACACTACGCTCCTAAATAAGATGATAAGCTCAGTATCAGTGGAATGTTGCAAAACGGTCCTAACTATTAATATCACTTTTATACGTCTTCATAACAATATTATTTAATAAAACGTGTGATTCTGAAATTGTAAATGCAAGTATATTTAGTGCAAGTGTAAATGACGAGTGTTTTTCCCGTGTTGATCCGGGCTCCTATGAAGAATAGACCATCTGCCTTCCTGCCATACAGGTAGTGAAAGGCGAGCATAGGCTTACCGTTACTAACATCGTGACAATTGACTAGGTGGTAGAGTTTGGCAGCGACTCGTCCGAATTGGTACGACCGTTACCTATTCCTGACGCCATCACGTCAGTGCTTCCGTCGACGTGTTCCGGTTCGAAGGAATAGGTAGCCGGTGAACTTACTTTGCTGCTTGTTTGCTTTACCTTGCGCGGTCGGCCGCGGCGCGCGGGCGGCGCGGGGCGCGCGGCCAGCACCCGCAGCTGGTGCGCGCGCAGCAGGTGCTCCGTGTGCTCCCGCGGGGACTGCAGCCGCGCCCCGCACGACGCGAACACGCACGGGTACCCGCCCGCCGACCCCGTCTCGCCCTCGCCCTCGCCCTCCCCTTCCGCCTCCTCGCGTTCTGCAACACGATTATTATCATTGTACATTGTCATTACAGTGGAAGTGAAAATTCCATCCCTATATGAAGTCGGCACCTGTGTCGTGGTCGCTGGTGTCGGAGGGCGCGGGCAGGTGGCGCGCCAGATGCAGCCGCAGCAGCCGCTCGCTGGGCAGCGTCAGCGCGCACAGCTTGCACTCGTGCTGCGGCCCGCCCGCTCCCGCACTGCCCCGCGACACCGGCTTCTCCTCCGCGTGCGCCGCGCGTCTGCACACCAATAACCGAGTAGTTTTATTAAAAAGACAATTGAGATAAAAATTAAGACAATCCTTCTAACTTTTGAAGTGAATTTTATTTAGCATCGCTGTGATTCAAAATACTATAATACGAAATTCTGTCACAATACAAAAAATATATGTATAGAAGTAAGGAGGAGAATAAGAATATAGTATAGTGTTTTACAAATATACTAGCTGCCTGCTCCGGCTTCGCTCGCATGGTAATTTTTTTGAGCATAAATTGAAATGGAAACTATCCTATCTTTCAAGTTGGATCAACCTGCACACGGTGTGCAAATTTCATTGAAATCGGTTCAGTAGTTTAGGAGTCCATCGCGGACAAACAAAGTGACACGTAATTTATATATATTAAGATTTACAAAGTTTCAATATAGCTTTGTGTATCTGTTTTAAAACATAAATATCACGATGTATAGAAAAAATCTTCGGAACTATTGTATCGACTTTAACCATATTTTGAAGTATACATACATGCATATCTTCGTGCTAAGTCCTTTACGGGCTAGGCAGAGAGTATCGAGTGCCAAACCTCACGATCCTTGCAGTCCTGCCTGGCTTCCTTCATATTCATCACCCTTTTCAAACAATCACGCCAGTTAGGAAGACTCTTGACACACCTTCGGATAACACCCGAGCAATTTGCTCGTGGAATGTCAACCTTGGTCTCCACTGGTAACTCAGCCATCCACATTCGCATTGTACATTTGCTTTGTCAGTCATTCATTCTACATTTAGTCCGAACCCGCGGAGCATGCCCTTTCTCATTATAACACCAACACTTATTTTCAACTCTACTTTTTCTCAAATGTCACTGTTACGAATGCGGTCAGCGAGCGTAACAACACAGATTTTCCGTGGCGGTCTCATTCACAGCAACAGCTAGAATATACATAAAATGTACACGTGGGTCTTCATACCTGTGCATGTACATATGGTTTCTCTGTGCGAATCGTTCGCCGCACACAGTACAGTCATACGAGCTCTCCATTGGACGCCCCGACAAGTGTCGCTTACGATGCTGGTTCAGATTCGTTACCTACGACATAAAAGAATGACTATAAGTGTCAAGTACCGATCTCAAAACCAGTATTTTTTTTGTACTCTCAGTTTAATTTCTTTTTAGTTTTATAAACCCCCATAGAAAAAAATATTTTTTTCGTTTAAAAGTTAACGTAATCGTTATGGTTCTTAACTACACTACATAAAGGTTTTATATAGATCTTATCTTATCTTTTTTTTTTAATTGGGCGTGGTTAAGCAGAAAGGACCCAACCCACATGAACACCATAATTGAGTGAAAAATACTAAAGATGTCGTAAAGCTTATCATACTTTCGTTCAGTAAAATTTCCTACAGATAAACAAAGCTATGACATTTATATGATCATTACATACCAACCCGCATATATGGCCAGTACATATTATTATAAATATTTAAACTTCAAAGTCAGTTACATATTTCAAAACTATTTAGATGTGGATTGGGTCCTTTCTGCTTAACTACGTCCAATTTTAGGATAATTCTTTAATGTCCAGTTTACACTAAGATAATTGAGAAGTTTTTGAAAATCAAAAAACGTTTTAAAATATACTATAAACAGATTCTTAAAGCTCTAACAATTTAGTTCTATTCAGAACACCATTATTTGTCATAAAAGAAAATCAAGTTTTAATTTCACCGTTTGAAATTTGTTCGAAAACGTGACGTCTTGTAACATTTATTAACTACTAGTCGCCCCTGCGAACTTCTTATCACTGAACATTAACAGCTACTAACAGTTTGTGTGGATTAAAGTTTTGTTTTTTCTATTTCCCTGCAATTGTTTGGGTTTTCTTTTCACAAGGCTCTCCTGACAATAACGAGCACAACAAAAAAAGAATTAGCAAAATTGATCCATCCGTTCAGGCGTGATGCGATGACCACGCGAAATGAGGATTTATTTTTATATAAATACCATACAAATACAAAAAACATACCAATACAAAAACACAAATACAGCTCTTTTAAACTCATTTTTATTATGTGAGACATGGCGTCATACTACACTCAAACTTGCAAAAAAAGCGAAATATCCGACCCCCTTACAATAATTTCAAAGTACTGTAAGGGGGTCAGATATTTCGTATGTTTCTTGTACACAATTTAACTCACAATTACTAATGAGTTAGAAAAACTACCTACCACAAGCTGATCCGATGATCACCTTCAAAAGGCTTTTGAAGGGATAATTAAGTCTTATATGCACGTCTACCAGCTACCCCATCCTAAGTGAATGAACTATACATAATTTAACATTAACATTACCTGAGCGTACGCTTTGTCACACCCTGGTTCTGGACACACAAACGGTCGTTCTCCAGTGTGAAGACGCACATGGTTATTTAGATTTGTAACCTGAACAGAAAAATAAAGTAAATATATCACATATCCTATTCCTATTAATATTATAATTGCGAAAGTTTTTATGTTTGTTTGCTTATTACTCCTTCACGCAAAAGTGCTGAACCGATTTTCATAAAATTTGGCACACACATAGATGGTAACTTGGGTTAACGCATAGGATAATTTTAACCACGAAAAAAAATTCCTGGGGGACCATTAAACACATGTGCAACGCCTAAGCAACAGCTAGTATAACATAAACATATGACACGTACGCCAAGTCCCTTGCGGGGTAGGCAGAGCATATTGAGTGCCCAATATCATGATCCTTGCAAACATCACACGTACATAACAGTATTTTAATTGTTTTAATAGACCAGGGTTACTTAGAGTGGGCTCCATGGACCACTAAGAGGTCCATAATATAATGATCAGAGATTGAAGCATTCAGCAAAAATAAGAATTATTTTATTTCAAAATTTAAGGATTAGTGCTCTCCTCTGCTAGATTAATGTATTCAAATAACTCTATTTTACTCAACCTAAGAGTTGATGCATTACAGATAAACATTTATTAGGTATATTATAATACAGTTTCAAAGTTAAAACCAAATTGCTAATAAACTAATTTAAAAAAAAAGCGTGAAAAGTAGTTGTGATTTTTTATTTAATTAATTAAAAGCAAGCAAAATATTAAGGAAAAGTCTAAAGCATAAATATTAAAATTCGAAAACCGGTTTGATGCTAATCGTAATTTAAAAAATGCAGAAGAGCTAAATATATTAAATAAATAACCCTTAGTTTAAAAAAATAATAAATAAAATCCCTTAAAACAATGCCACCTGACTTTCTTTATTTTGACTGTTGGACAACAAAAATGCTAAGGTTTTAATTACATAGTTGAAATATATATATAGGTATACTTACACTGCATACTAGCAGTATAAGATCTCAATAATTAAGCCCAGTATAACTGCAAAAACAAACTCATGACAAACTATTGAGTACCATGTCACGATTTACATAATTCTTATGTTGAAAGGTAGCAAAAAGGTCCGAAATGGTCCCACATAAAATGTATCAAAATCCTACTAGTAGTTTTTGAGTTACACTTGATAATGCATATTTTTTTTACATATTATGTTGACAACCTGGACAATGGTTTTATGGAATTATGTATAATTATAGAAGTAGTAGTATAGTGGTGTTTCACCACTAGTCGGATTATGATAAAACTCTCACCTGAGTGAATGCTTTGCCGCATTCTTGACATTTATAAGGACGCTCATTGGTGTGAATGCGAAGATGTGCTCTTAAATTGTTTGATTGAGAAAATGCTGCAAAAAAAATTATTCACTTTAGCATAGCCTATACTTAAAATTATAAACTAATTATATATTAAAAACATTAAGTAATATAAAACAAATTGCCAAGATAAATTATGAAAGATATTCCAGAAAAAAATAAAAGAAATCTATACAAACATTTTGTATCTGAGTGTTAGTATACTGATTTTGATGAAATTTTATATGCACACTAGGTAGGTCTTAGTATAGGTTGTTTTTTATGTCATAGCCCTAAGTGATAAGGGTTGCCCAACCCAAAAAAAATTTTTTATATTTTTCAAACAGAAATATTTTTTTACTATGTGGTGTTAAAAATACATACAACAAAATTTTGTAATGAATAGGCAAATAAGTGGTCATGTTTCCAAGTAAAATTTACGCCACCCAGAAGCTATGATATTAAGCCTTATGTGTAAATTTAGTGGCTAAGTAATTCTCGGAATCGGAACACTACAGTAGCAAGCACTAGTTTGTCAGGTATGAAATATTATAAGTGGGTACTTTTTTGAGAAGCTAAACAAAATAATATTCCTGTTGTAGAAATATATATTAAATTCACCTATACACAACTAACTACTAAGATGGTCAGAGTTCAATGCATTTAAAAATAATCAAATAAATCAAATTTAAGAGAATTTTAGAACATAGCTAAATTACCTAGGTACTTTTGTTGTTAGACTAGACAAGATAATTTTCCTGTTGATTAGAACTATGTATTAAATTCACCTATACACAACTGAGACGGTAAGGGTTCAATGCATTCAAAATAATCAACAAATTCATCTGAATTTTATAAAATTGATAAAATACCTTTGTTGCAGTATGTGCACACAAAACGCCGTTCAGCACGATGGTTTCTCAAGTGGTTTTGTAGTTGGGCATTTTTCTGAAACGACTTGTGACAAATCCCACAGTAATGCACTCCAGATTCACTCTCCTCCTGAAAAATAATAATGATCATAACTTTTAAAATAAAAAATAACTATCTATTAATTTCATATCCACATTTTTCACATGCCAAACAGAAACATTCTTTTAAATCTAGCAAATAAATAATTTTGCAAAAAAATAACTTAAATTACATTTGTATCTACAAAAATATGAAATAATTTGATCAACAGCAATTTTTGAGATAATTAAATGCAGTAACATTTCAAAAAACCAGTCACTTCACCTTACTTTTTTAATAATAACTTACTTACAATATCATCTAAGTAATCAAAAATATGCACACTTAAACCATTTCTGAAATATTGAATCAAAAAACATGAAAATTTAAACAACAGTTTTGAAAAATGTTATCATGTTTGGGCTTCTTTGAAGTCTACTGTTGCAAAAGTCCTTACAAATGAAAGCAATTTTTTGTTAAAAACTCATAGACATTTGAACAATATAAACACTGATACCTAAGCTCCGTGAAACTTCAAACTCTTAATAAGTATAAAGACCAGATGTATCAAAGATGTGGCCTGTCAGAGGATGGATTGAAACAATTATATATAATAAATAGTAAGTATACCTGGTAAGTTGCACAAATTGCATCTAATATCAAAGTAAGCAAATTACATGGTTGTGTTGTGGGTGCTAGTTGATGATTCTAATACATAAATAGATTACAGAATAATTTAACAAACACCCAGACCTGGAAATACAGTCATCTAAATTTTCATTACACAAATGTCTGCCCCCATCCAAATTCAAATCCAAGGATCTCGGTTTGTCAGTGGAGTTAGGCATGTACACTAGCCCTTCAACCATCAAGATGTTCATTACACAATTTTTCACTTACCTCATCATTGTTTGAAGACTGAGACTGTGGCTCTGTTCCCTCAGGTGTGTTGTCTTCTATGGTCACTTCAGGCACAAGTGGTTGACATTTAAAGCAGGCATACACTCCATCTTTACCAGTTTCAAATAATTGCTGAAGTTAAATGAAAATGTTACGTATTAATAAAACAATAACATCCTTACCTATCACATCTATGAATTGATTTAGAAAATATTTGTCAATGCAGATGTTGTTGACAAATGTCTGCAGGTCCATGACTTTGATGTGTATTGCACATTAAAAAACATAATTTATGTTCTACAGTTATTTAATTTCATGTTAAATTAATATAATACTTATTTAGATTTCTTTTAAATCTTGGTAGGCAAACAACTAAAACCAATGTTGCCCAGAATTGGCAAATGGTTTGCCACTTCACTCACTAGGACTAAACATCTTTGGCTAATCATGAGTAGCCTGTTTGGAACCTCCCTCTGCGGAGTATGAACATTCTTCCTTACTTTTTTTAGTTTATTGTAACATTAACAGTTTTGCAACTTTGTCACATCTTGCCATTTAATATTTATTTAAGTATTTAATTGCATTGCTCTGTATGTCGCTGCTTAGTGGGTTGTACATGACTACCATGTTTTTAATATTTTTTAAATTCACTCTCCCATGGTTCATATACATAGTGAGGTTTAAGATTACACCCCACCCCTCAATCATGGGTAGTTTTTAAGGTTGAATTTAACTTACATAAAAATAACAAAGGAAAGGTGTTATCATGTGAAAAACATAGTGATTGTACTAGAACAATCAAACCACAAATTTGGTTGAGTGGCTAGCGTACACGCCTAACCACACCGACTAACTAAAAGGCTCGGGTTTGATTCCAGACGGGCATTTGTGTAATGAACATTTAGATGTCTGCATTTTCGGGTCTGGGTGTTTATTAAATTTATTGTGGTATCTATTTAAGTATTTCTATGTACTAGTATTGTTGACTAACACCCATAACACAAGCACATAATTTGCTTACTTTGGGGTTAGATTCAATCTGTGTGACTTGTCCAGAGATTTATTTTTTCTACTGTTTTCCATGTAGAATTCGGATAAACTTAATTTTAATCGAATGTGAAACACAACTTTACTCTAGTACATTCAACTGTATACTGATGATGATATTATTGACAAATGTAATAGCCCCTTCCGATACTTGCAATATCGCGATATCAGGATCATCATTAATATTGACAATGAAATACCCATTAGGACTTCTCGCTCCCACGTTTTGTTGATCTTGTACATATTCTAAATCTATGCTTCTTTTATAAATACGACTTACTTTGCCAATTTCTAATTAGTTATTATTAATTCTTATACAGTCATTAGTCACTATGTACAAAGTCAGGTCAAGGTCTTGAATAAAGCTGTCGCTTCGTTATTCAAGCTTATCTAGAAGATTAGACGGCAGCGAGGAAACAGATGATACTCTAATTTCTTTATGATTATTTTATTTGTGCACTTTCACTAAACAAAATCTAAACAAATCTCGTCATGTAGTTACCATGCCCTTCTAATTAGTTTAACTACTTTTCCCTGGTAGAAGAATTGAACATACATTCTTAGATAATTGTGGTAATGGATGATAAAGATTCCATAAATATTATTCCTTTGGTATTCAATATCTGAGAATCAATTAATAAAGACGTTTTTAAGACAATATGACATAGGAACCTTCCAAAAATAGTTGTTAATTTTAAAAGTTCTTTGAAAAAATTAATTCCACTTTTGATAAAAATATTTTCTCACCCAGGTGAAAACGAAGATGAAAGTCTAAATTTAAAATTGAAATTAGTCTAAATTTTGAGCCTACAGAAATCATTTAAAAAATCTTACAATTTTACATTTGCCTTAAAATCTGAACCTTAGTGTACAGTTATTTCTGACTACACAGACAACACCTAGGTTTAATTTGTAATTATATAAAATTATTTAATATACATCATATAGGTATTATAAGATTTGAAGAATTACAAACTCATTTGTTCCACCACAGTTTTGAAATAATAATGTTATCAATAATTAAAAGCATGGAGCAAAATTCTAACACAAAGCTACAGAAAAACCTAGTCATTAAAAACATCAAGCAGCTTAAAAACTGCAATACTCAATGTTATAAAAAGTTATGCTAACATTCAGAGACTCGACCGAAAAAAACAAATTAAAGTTTTTTTTCCGCGACGCCGCCAGCCAGACGTAAAAAAACACCGGCGGTCAAGGGAAATAAAAAAAAACGCGGGCAGGTTTCGAATGCAAGTTTTTTATTACCACTGCAGGAATGTTCTACTCTTTTGCAATATCGTTTTATATCGAGACTTGACTTGTTTAATGCACCAAAAATAACTAATTACTTGAGATGTACTTCGTTATTTTAGTAACGATCAAGTAAAGAAAACAAAAATATTGACCGAGTGACATGAAACAATCATTAGACAGAAGTAACTAAATTGAATACTTACAATAGCAGGTTTTAAGCAAATTCCACATTTATCCATTTTCAGTGTTTATTGTTACAATCACAAACATATAGAAAGCAAAAATCACTTAATTTTAGTATATTTTTACGACAGGTCGCCTGAATCAGAAATCAGACAGCAGGCCGAGGTGGGGTGGGGCACAGTGGGGAAATATCACAGACAACAAAATGTCAAACCAGTTTTTTTTAACGTAGGTACCATCTGTCAAATATTTTTTTTACCTGTAACTCCATTCGATCAAAATTATACTTTTAACATTAATTAAGGACGTTAAGTGAATATTATTACCTAAATGATAGCTTATCAAGTCATACTAAGCTATCTTTAAGTAATATTCATTATTTTTCGAAGGTCATATTCCAAACTATATGGCCGGGTTTTGGCACCATCGTGACTGAAGGTGGTCGTATTTTTTTCATTATTATTGAATTTCGTGTTTATATTGAGTGGAATTAGTTTATTTAAATGGGAATTAGATTAATTTTATTTAGTGAAAGTGCACAAATGAAATAATCACAAAGAAATTAGAGTATCATCTGTTTCCTCGCTGCCGTCTAATCTTCTAGATAAGCTTGAATAACGAAGCGACCGCTTTACTCAAGACCTTGACCTGACTTTGTACATAGTGACTGATGACTGTATAAGAATTAATAATAACTAATTAGAAATTGGCAAAGTAAGTCGTATTTATAAAAGAAGCCTAGATTTAGAATATGTACAAGATCAACAAAGCGTGGGAGCGAGAAGTCCTGATGGGGCGTATTACATTGTCAATATTAATGATGATCCTAATATCGCGATATCGCAAGTATTGAAAGGGGCTATTACATTTGTCAATAATATCATCATCAGTATAGAGTTGAATGTACTAGAGTGAAGTTGTGTTTCACATTCGATTAAAATTAAGTTTATCCAAATTCTACATGGAAAACAGTAGAAAAGCAGCTATAGCAATAAAAATACTCGTATTAACGTTGAAATCTAAAGAGAAGAGAAGACTCCTTTGCAGAATAGACCATCTGCCTTTCGGCCAGTCAGCTCATAAAAGGCGAGCATAGGATTCCCGTCACTAGCACCGTGATATCGTACTAGGTGATAGAGTTTCGCAGCAACTCGTTCGGATTGGTACCACCGCCTTACCTATTTCTGTCGCCATAGCGTCAATGCTTGCCGTTGATGTGTTTCGGTTCGGAGCTAGCTAGGCTAAGCTAAGGTAGCTTGTAAACTTACTTTGGGTCGAGGTTTAGCAACCCAGCCTCAGGTTGGCAACACACCACTACCGACTTTGGTGTTTCCTACCATCAGGAAATCTGTCTGCTAGTTTGCCTTCCATTAAAATATAAAAAAAACACACCTAAATATCACGCAAGAAATGACCTTGAGCGGTGATGTGGACGATTTCGGCAATTATTTTAAAATATTTATGTTTAGGGTTCCACAGAGCTGGACACGTTTCATTTAAGAGAATAAATTCGTTTAATGCCCGGTTCCTATAATCCACTAGGCGTCATCCGTAAATTTGACCATTCGTTTTTGCCTACTAAAAACGATGAGTAATTTATAGTTCCACAAGTGCTTTTAGTACATTACCTACGACGAGTGGTCGTGAGTAAATATTTTACTGGTAGCCATCTTTACCCCTCCCTGCGTTTCAATACTACATTAAGCTTATTTATTTGATCAATATATTTGTAATTATAATAACACCTTTTTATGATATAAACCAAAATTGTTATTAAAAACATACATAATTTAACAAATCAACAATTAATTTAGACTAATATAGTTTTAAAATAAAAAAAACGTCTTAATTGTATTATCAGCTATTAGTGCTAATGTGATAACGGAACGCAAATCCCGGCTCGCGCGCGCCAATATCTTGTTTGAAGTTTCAAGTTGGAGTTTTGGCGCCATCGAGAGAAAAGATGGTCAAAGTTTTTTCATAATTATTGAATTTCGTGTTTATATTGAGTGAAATTAGTCAATTTTGGTGGCATTTTGTACAATTTTGTTCAGTGAAAGTGCACA